>BJCM01000588.1:0-10167 GCA_018326385.1 Flaveria bidentis | reverse complement strand
CTCCAAAAAACGTCCTAGCACAGTTTGCCAAAAAGTTGGAAGAAAAAATAATTAAAGGTAACCAAATACAGTCCATAATTTTTAAAACTTTAGAAAAACGTATAACATATATTGTCAATCGAATTTTTAATACCAGTTCCGGAGATAAGTTCTTACAAGTTGGGGGTGAAGCAAAGGGATGGAAACTTTGGTACAGATAAAGGTAATTGTAATAGTTATTTTTTGCTGATATAAAAAAGGAAAAGTAAAAGAAAACAATGGCTATAATACTGGATTTTAATATTAACTTGGATTGATTTCACTGAGGTACAATGTATCGAGTACATGCCTAACTTCGTATGTAAAGTCATGTAAACTAACTTTAATGTGAAATATATGTTGTTCTTTTGTAGTATATCAATCATGCAACTTGGGGGGGGGCATCTTTCAGTTTGGGATTAACGCAGGATGAGAAAAGTGCGGCTGAAAAAAGAGGTATACAAAAAAATTCATTGAAATGAATTATATTACCTTATGTTACATCAAATGGAGTAAGTTTATAATTTGTAAGATAGTGAAATTAATATTAGGTTTTGTTATAGTTGGTATGTGAAGAATGTTATATATACATGGCTAGACTTTGGACTTTACACACAAGAATATTTTTTCGATGTGAATAGTCCTGTTTTGGTTGGTTGGAAAAACAAAGGTAACCTAAATTGGGATTCAATGGAAAAAGAATTGATAAAGGATTTTATTTATGTTACATTAGAAAGTCATGTTACATACACTTACATCAGAAAAAAATGGTTAGTCACTTATATTGCACTCTTGTGTTCAAATACAGTTACAGTAAATTACATTGGTGATGCATATATATTCATGTTTGGTTTCGTGTATTGAGTAAATTTTACTGTTTTAAAGCATGTGTTTAAAAAATGTTGATTGTTAATTTAGTGTTTCTTGTTTTATAGTTGATAATCCAACGAAGTATGATGAGCCATCTTTTAGCTTGGGTTTAACACAAGATGAAACAACTCCGCATGAAGTTATAGGTGCATATATTATTACCTTACAAATACGCGCGTATGAACATATATTGCTTTACTAAAATAAGTAGTTTGTTTCTCATAGTTGTTAAGTCAAAAACCTTGGAATAGTCCTGTTTTGGTTGGTTGAAAAAACAAATGTAACCTAAATTGGGATTCAATGTGTTTGGTTGGTTGGAAAAACAAATGTAACCAAAATTGGGATTCAATGGAATACATTTGATAAATGATTTTTATTGTGTTTACATTAGAAGGTCAGATTACATACACTTACATTAGAAAAAAAATGGTTACTCACTTATATTACACTCTCGTGTTCAAAATGCAGTTACCGTAAATTACATTGGTGATGCATATATAATCATGTTTGGTTGGTGTAGTGAGAATATTTTACTATGTTAAAGCATGTGTTTAAAAAATGTTGACTGTTAATTTAGCGTTCTTGTTTTATAGTTGATAATCCAGCGAAGTTTGATGAACCGTCTTTTAGATTGGGATTAACACGGGATGAAACAACTCCGCATGAAGTTATAGGTGCATATATTATTACCTTACAATACGCGCTTATGAACATAAATTGCTTTACTAAAAAATAAGTAGTTGTTTCTCATAGTTGTTAAGTCAAAAAGCTTTGATTCACCTACTCACAGTATGCTCTTGACACAAGATGAGAAAACAGCAGCTGAGGAAAAAGGTACATCAAAATTAACTTGTAATGAAAGGCAGTGTGTTAAGTGAATATTAAATTACATCTATGACGTTCTTAATTAATTTAGGTTTGTTAATATATTTAAATTAATATTTTGTGAGTGATAGTCGATATGTGAATAATCTTGGTTACACCGCCTTATATTATGGATAATATAGAAAAAGGGGAAAGAAGTTTTGAAAAAACATTTAAAGGTTTTAAGTGTAAGAAAATGGATAATACTGGCAACTTTGGTGCACTGTGTCATAGCGTAAATTGTATATCAGCATGAAAAGATAAATTTACATACACTTTACAAATAACTTACATTGTTGATAAATAGTATTGATCTTTGTTTACCCTGATGGGAAATAAAAATTTTCCTAAATTTTAACACAGTATGAACATGGTCTTCTGTCTTATAGCCTGTGATAAAAATGTTGACTATGAATTATGTATTCCTGTTTTATAGTTTATTATTCAGGAGACTTGGGTGCACCGTCTTATAGTCTGGGTTTAACACAGGATAAAAAGGAGAAAAGTGCAGCTGAGATAACAGGTTATTACATTTAATGTATGAACTTGTTTATTTATTTTGTTTGGTTAAGGTACTAAAATTAATTTTTCTTGCAATATAGTGGATAGGTGAAAATTCTTTGTTTAACCTTGTTAAAGTTGGGTTGTACAGAAAAGGGGAAATAAGTGTTAAAGAAAACATTTAATGTTACACAACGATTAACAAATTCATTCTTACATACACTTACATTACATAGGGGATGTGTAGTTTTCAATGAAAATGGTTCAACTACTTTTCACATGGAGAATAAAATATACCCTACATTTGGTTGGCCTGGAAAAAACAAAATTTTGCCTTGAACATTTACATTACAAAATTCGTGTTACATCCACTTACATTAGAAAGTCATGTTACATAATTAGATTAGAAACTCATGTTACATTAGAAAGACATGTTACATTACACACTCATGTTACATACTCTTACATTACAAAAAACAGGTTACTTACACTTACTTAATTTGGTAATGTTACATTAGAAAGTCATATTAGATAGACTAAACATTAGAAAACTAATGTTACACACTTACATTACATTAAATTGGGGTTTTGATATTTGTCATATTTGATTGCCCGGCAAAAAACATATATATGTCCTAAATTTAAAATTTGCAAGAACATGAGGAAAATGTGACAGAGCACTGTAGTTGAAATTTTAAGTATAAGCAAAATTTAATTTATAAATATATGCTAAAATTTAAAATATCCAGTGTGTCAATGATATGTTGTTGTTTTATACTTTATAATGCAGTCAACTTTGGTGCACCGTCATATAACCTGGGTTTAACACAGGATGAAACATATCAGCATGAAGAAAGAGGTACATATTGAATTTACATGACATTGCCCATGAATTATATGAAATTACATTTAAAGAAGACTTATGAAAGTTTGGTGATGAATGGACCATTGTTTATTTAGTATAACGAAATTGTTTATCATATTTATTAAGACATGACTCTTAAATTTACATATTGACATTATGGAGTTGACACAAAATGGTGAAGAAGTTTTTAAAACATTGTCGTTAATGTTAAAAAATTTATAAAACCGAAAGTTACAAGCGTTTACATCACCTATAACATGTGATTAAGGGTGAACAAAAATTGGGAAAGGTAAGAATTTTTAATGTGTTCATGTATGATGCAGGAGATATGGAGGCAGATAAGATAACAATTAGGAAAAATCGAAGAAGAAAAAGAACGGTCTCCTTGTCAGTAAAATCAGCCTACTTAAAGAGAGAGAGAGACAACAATACATCGGTTATTCAACAAAGAGGATGACGCAATTTGGGAATTAAACTTCAACGCAAATCCAAGGTAAGATATTTGGTAAAGGAAATAATGAAAATTAAAAAAATGGGAAGGTAAAAATTAAAGAACAAAAAACAACTATTACGTGTCTTTTTATTGAATTTGCGTTACAAAAAATAAACATTTCGGCATCGTTAATGCAGCAACCAGGTCTTTGACACGCACTTTGGGGGTGAGGTCGGAGATATTTATTTTAAGGACCCTGGAGCCAGGTAGAGAGGTATATGGCAACATCATTGACTATTAGGCGGCAGCGTTGAATAATGAGGAAAAATTAAGGAGTAAGGAATTAACGCACAGGCTGTTTGTCTACCACCAGCAATTCGTAAGTACAAAATTACTAAAATTATGTATAATACCTACCGTAAATGATCAAGTTTTTTTTTTCAGTTAGAGTGGTTGTTCATAAATGAAGAAAAATGTCTTCGGATGTTTACAAATAACATCTTCCAAGCGTTAGGGAGGGAGGAGAGCAAAAGAGATCTAAAAGATTATGATGTTGTGTTCTTTCCAATATTGGAAAAGAAACATTTCTACCTTGTGGTATTTGACTTGAAGAACCCCACAAGCTTCGTTATTGACAATATGGACGCAGAAGAGAGCATTGTGCAAATGGTGGATCACGACGATTATAAAAAAATACACCTTACAAAGTGGTAAGTTCATAGAAATTTATTTTGCGTGTTAAACTAGAGACCACTAAGTAGAAGCCTTTTTTAAAGATTATTAACTAACAACTTATCCCTATTACAAACCTGTGCAGAAGCATATTTTTAATCAATACCCGCTAAAATGGGGGAATGGTAAAGCCGGCCGAATTGCATCTACAAACATCAACAAAGTAGAGTTACCATGGGCCACAAAACGAAATTACACCGATTGTGGAATTTTTACAATGCGCCATATGGAGATGTTCAAAGGGAACAACGGGGCTACATTTGACTACGGGCTCAAGAATAACGAAAAAACGCTGAAGTCTCAAATTAAAATCCTAAGAAAAAAATATGCTTCAAGAATATTACTATCGGATATAAACGTTCACAAGAAAAAGGTGATGGATGAGGCTTACATTATTAAAGGTTAAGTGTCATTTCATAATGATATTTTGGGTCGTTAAGTTAAGTGCTGTAAGTAAACAATATGTAACCTCCAACTATCTTGTAATTTGCTATTGGGAATGACTCATTCACACTAGTAAATGTATTTTGGGATGATTAATAGTAATGATAATGAACTAACCTAGGAATGCTTCATATTTTGCTAAATGATGTTCGAAAATTTCATGACTTACTTATTTGAACATATCCAAAAATTGATTGTCAGTAAAATTAACTGTACAAAGAAATGATATAAAAATAAGTGTGCATAAATGTGCAGGTGTAAGTAAGATAATGTAAGTTAATGTAAATGGGGTGTGGTAAATATAAGTTAATGGGGTGAGCTAGAAAAAATACTGAATATAAAAAAAATTAATCATATCTTGGGGGGTTATAGATTATATACTTTTTACTAATCTTGTGTACTTTATAAAAAATAAAACATGCTTTGGGGGGTAAAAGACAATGTGCGTTTATTAGTATAATATAATACAAATTTCACAAAAAAATCATGTTTAACAAACTAAAATAATAAGGAAGGAACGGTCAAGAATAAAAAATTTGTGAGGGGAAAAATTGCAGGACGACTATGACTTATAAATTGATGAATTACTTATTTAAAGAAATCCAAAAAATGATGTAATTTAATGTAGTCGACACAAAAAATGTAAGAAAGGGTAAGTTAATGTAGTTGGGTATGGTGCAAGTAACTTAATGGGGGGCGGGGGGCTAAAAAAATTGAATCTCTTGCTTTCTCTGAAAATGTAAGAAAGTGTCATTTCTTAATGATATTTTGTGTCGTTAAGGGTTGTAAGCAGACGGTATGTAACCTCCAACTATACTCTAATTTGATATTTGACTCGTTCACACTAGTAATTGTATTTTGTGATGATTAATAGTAATGAAAATGAACTAACCTTGGGATGCAACATATTTTGCTAAATCATGTTGGTAAAATTCATGAATTACTTATTTGAACATATCCAAAAATTGATGTAAAGTAAATTAACTATACAAAGAAATGATATAAAAATAACTGTGCATATTAGTGCAGGTGTAAGTAAGATAATATAAGTTAATGTAATTGGGGTGTGGTAAATATAAGTAAGATAATATAAGTTAATGTAATTGGGGTGTGGTAAATATAAGTTAATGGGTCCGCTAGGAAAAAAACCGACTATAAAAAAATGAATCATATCTTGGGGGTTATAGATTGTATACTTATTAGTCATCTTGTGTACTTTATAAAAAATAAAAATGCTTTGGGGAGTAAAAGACAATGTCCGTTTATTATTATAATGTAATACAAATTTCAAAAAATTCATGTTTAATAAACTAAATAATAAGGAATGAACGGTGAAGTCAGAATAAAAAATTGTTAGGAAAAATTTGCAGGACGATTATTACTTATAAAATTGATGAATTACTTATTTGAAGAAATCCAAACAATGATATAATTTAATGTAAGACTTCAAAAAAATGTAAGAAATGGTAAGTTAATGTAATTGGGGGGCCACAAAATTGAATCTCTTGCTTTCTCTAGATAAAACAGTTTCTAAAAAAAAAAAGAATGATATGTAACAAAGCATTTAAGTAAGATTGTTATGTAAGTAGAATGTATGAAGCATTAAGGTAAAACAAAGGCAAACCAAACATATCATCATACATGAAACTAGATTGTTCTTACATTTTTGCCCAAATCATTGATGTTTCTATAAAACCATATGTATACACGTTACCCATTTGAATAAACGGTAACCAAAAAACATATGGATCAGAAACATAATGATAGAACACACCAATCATTGTGCTACAAAAGTTAGAAACCCTGCTAGTAATTGGTCACAAAAAGTACTTTCAAACCAATATAATCGCACAAAAAAAAAATACTAGCATTCCATACGTTACCCACTTAAGAGTGGTAACAAAAAAAAAAAGGGAAGCTGGGGAAACTATTGGGGTAGCTCGGCAAGACCAGCCTTAGCCTTCTTCTTACAGTTCCTCGAATCATGGTGTGTGTACTCCTTACATATGTTGCACAATCTAGCCTTCTTCATGCTCTTCTCAATAGCCTTCTCCCCAGGGCCAATTAAACGTCGACTGGTGCCACAACCCTTGTTACGAATACGTCGATTGGTGCCACATCTTCAACACTAAAAAGCGTCTTAATAACTTCAGACCTTCTGATAGAGGTGCTTTCTGTTGTTTTTTCAGCATGAATACCTTCCTTGATTTCCTTTAACTTCCTAGCTAAACCTGTTAAGCCATAAATGTTGTCCCTTAGTTGATCAACACAATCATTCACACACTCGAAAACATCATTCCTTAAGACAGCTTGTTCACTGGTGTTTACGGTTAGCCTGTTCTGATACTAAAAACCTGAATCGGAAGACTTTCACGAAACCAACGGTTAGATATATAGGCATCTGGGATTTCTGTGACTTTGTTCAAACGAAACACACAGAAGATATCCCTGCAGAGGTACCCAATACGAGTAAATCCCATACAGGAACACTCGTACGACTTGGTAACCAAGTGATGAGAAACCTGAAAATTAGAAATCGTAAGTTCCAAGAAAGTAGATTTATGTAACAAAGTTGTGAAGTAATATTCTTACGTAGAACTCATTGACAAAATCAGTCCTCTTATCCATCTGAGATATTGTGAAAACCTTTGTATGATCCTGAACATCAACATTAGTTATAAAACAACACATTAAACCCTTGTATATCTCTTTCTGAACCTCCTTGAAAAGAGTTTGCGTGTAGAAACGTGCTGTGTGTTGTTCAATTGGTAAACCAGTGCGATGTGGAACACGGGTGGTACTGCTTACATAGTCCACACTGCGCTGGTTGTAGCGCTGATTATCTATAGCAGTGTCAAATGCCATGAAAAATTGAACAAGCGTATTTGCATGACTGGAATTCACCTTGAAAGAAGCATTGGAACTCTCACATCTAGAGGTAGTTTTCATGAGACAACACATCAGGATTTCTCTAAAGTAAGCTGGCACCCACATATGTCTAACAGCAAACATGTCGTTCAACCAGACATTGTCAGTTAAATTAAAAGACTTGATTAGATTACGCCAACGTTCCTCAAATGTAGCAGGTGTAATGTAAACATTCCAAACCAACTTATGAATTGCCGATCGAATATTAGAGTTGTCGTATACATCAGCGGTGATCTGGAAAAAAATGATACATAAATGATTGATCCAATTACTATTGCTATCACATATTACATAAAACTTTGAAAAAATATTGAAAAAATTGCTATCACAGATTAACAAAAAACATTGAAAAATAACATCATGGAACTTATTGATTCGGAACATTAAATTGTGTGATTAGAGTTAAGTTACACCTAAACATATTCTATTCTACACTTATTAAAATAAAAGTAAATGCTAGAGGTACGGACAACAGCAATTACCTACCTTTACATCGTATTACATCTAATTACATCAACTTACTCTTAGTATAGAATGATGAGAATACTTAGTAAACACAAACTACAAAAGGGAAGTGGTGATGTAGTATTGGCTATTACAAAAGGGAAGTGGTGAACAAAACCAACATCCAAGTAATGATCCATTACATATAGTTACATATAGTGGTTCTGTGTTTAAAGTGACCGATTTTAATCTTAAATTTAGCTTACCATGACTATAATATCGTATTACCGTTAACTTACAAATTACATGAAAACTTAAACAAATATCTATTCTACAAAAGTAAATGCTACAGGTACGAACAACAACAATTACCTATCTTTACATCGTATTACATCTAATTACATCAACTTACTGTTAGTATTACTGTTAGTATAAAATGATGAAAATACTTAGTAAACACAAACTACAAAAGGGAAGTGGTGATGTAGTATTGGCTATTACAAGTACATTTTGAACAAAACCAACATCCAAGTAATGATCCATTACATACAGTTACATAAAAGTGGTTTTGCGTTTAAAGTGACCGATTTTAATCTTAAATTTAGCTTACCATGACTATAATATCGTATTACCGTTAACTTACAGATTACATGAAAACTTAAACACATGTACAATTACTTAAAAGAAAACTGTACTACTATTATTTACTAAAATAATGTTACACTTAATAATATCTTTAACATTTCATGATGTGCCACATACACAAGCGATGGTGAGATTTCACAAACAGATGTCACAGCAACCTTCATTGCGGGATCCTGGTCGGTTAAAACTAAAGTTGGATTAGTCTTGTGAGTTTTCAAAAAACAACGGAGAAGCCACATGTACGACGCTCCAGTTTCATCAGACAGCAAACCCGCTACAAATGTTACACATTTTTTGTGATGGTCTACACCAGTAAAAGGCACAAATATCATGTTGTACCTACGTGTGGAAAATGAATAACAAAAAAAAACATCAGTACGGGGGACTTTAGATCTAAAAAGATTTATGTAGTTTATTATATGTGATATGTAAGTAAAATAGGTACTTGTTTGTCGAATATCTGGCATCGAACGCAATAACATCCCTGAATGAACGATAGTTAATTTGAGATACTTCATCAGCCCAATATATACCCTTCACTTCACCACCGACATGGTGAATGTCATAGGAAAAGTTACGGTGGTTATTAGCAAACTGGTCAAGCTTTCTTACTACAAACATGTCTCGCTCACCAATAAACATCTTAATGTCACGGGTAACATTCTTGTATGCTGCTTTGGTACATCTCATGTTGTGATGACCTCCTTTTAACGCGGAATGCAAACGATATGCAATAGTGGGACCAACACGGTGTAAACTCATCGTGTGTATAAACTTTATATCTTGGAAGTCCAAGTGTCGCCCGGTGCGAGTCAAATCCATGTTGTCAGAGGATATCAGATCATGATTTACAAGAACAACTAACCACGACGATCGTAACCAATATATCAAAGAGGAGGGTTTGAAACAACCAATTCATGTGTAACTTGCTGACTGTCACTTCACCTACAACATTCGCCTCACCTTCACCTACAACGTTGGCAACTTCTGAACGGGGGGGACGGGTTACTTCACCTTCAACCATGATTACGGGTGGGGTGGTTCCCGGAAGGATAATAGTTCGGAAAAGGTTTTTTGGGGCACAAAATCTGGGAAGTAAAAAGATGATGAAGGAAGAAATATGGTGGGATAATGGGAAAAAGTGGGTAGGTTCACATACAAAACAAGAGAGATGGGGGATAATGGTTGAAAGTTGTTGGGAATGATTTGATGTGTATTGTGTCTTTGATGGGGTGTTATGACAAAAAGTTTACATCAAAGTAAAATAGTTGACAAATGCATTTAATGAGGGTGGAGGGTGAAAATGACGAAATTACCCTTGAAGATACTCTTCCATGTTGATGATGTGTCACGTTCTGATTGGCCCATGAAGATTAATGAGTTCTCACACTTTTATAGGGTTAACACTAGAACCTTTCTATAT
>BJCM01000569.1:0-10944 GCA_018326385.1 Flaveria bidentis | reverse complement strand
GATGTGAGCCATGAGTGCATGATTTTGGAATTGAGGCTTTACTTCCTCTGCATACAGGCTCCAGTCACAAACTCTATCTTGCTTGATAACCAGAGCATTTATAGACGACTGACTGCTTCCATGAGCTTAACTAGTAAGTTAAGGTTGAGTCTCATATGTTTGTTGTTGTTGACGATGATGATACTGTTGTTGGTGACTGTTGGAGTGAAAGTTTGAGTTTGATTGAGAGGAAGACTGGCTCTAAGAATTCCTTTGAAAGTTGTTTCTTTTGGGAGCATTGCATTCTTTAGAGAAGTGGTCAGTCATGCCACAGTTAAAGCACTTCACTTTGGATTTGTCATACCCAAGCTTGGTGTTTTCATTTAGGTTGAGCTTTATTCCCTTTCTGAAAAATTTATTTGCCCTCATAGCAATCATGGCCATTTGCCACAACAAATCCATTTCTTCTACATCATTTGAGTCCATTTCTTCCAAGTCTTCCTAGATCAGATTTGCAGATATGAGTCTTCCTCCCAAATAAGCTTCAAAGCTAGCAACAAAGGTATTGTTGGTTGCCTTTCTTTCTTCAAATTTTGTATCATCATGAGTGGTTGAAGGAGTTGCTGAGAATCCTAATGATTGGGATGATGTTGATGGTCTGTTGGTTGATGGTGCTGCAATGAATCCTATAATCTTGACTTGATCCTTGGAGGACAGAAAATCATCCTCCTCAGTAATGAATGCATTTTCCATTGAGTGTGAGTCTGATGGAAACTTATATGCTTCAATCACTCTGGGTCCTCCTAAGTTTCTACTTCTTTTATCAAGCTCTAGTGCTTCTATCTTGGCTATCATTATATCCATGGTAATACTCTCAAGATCAAGAGTATTTTTCAACATGGTCACATTTTGTTTCTGGTTTTTTGGAAGACTATGCAGCATTTTCTTGTTTAACTCTTTGACTTTATAAGTGACTTCCATGATCTCTAAGTCATTCACCAGCTGCACAAATCTATGTAGTTGTTTAGAGATAGACTCCCCTTTAGAGTGATGAAAAGTTTCATACTGATTAACAAGTTTATCCTTGTTGATTTCAGCAACTTCACTGCTTCCCTCGCACATAATCAGCAGTGCATCCCATACAGCTTTAGCAGTACCATACTTTTCCAGTCTTTTTAGCACATCCATCTTGATTGCTTGAGTGAGTATGGAGTATGCTTTAAGATCAATCTTAATCTTCTTGTAGTCATCATCATCAAGAGTCAGATCCTCAATAGGTATTCTTGATGTTTTATAGATGGCAGCTTGATCTACAGATAGTGTAATAGGAATGTGTGGCCCTTTGCATATGGAGATCAAACAGTCCGGATCTACACTTATGATGTAATTCATGAATCTGATTTTCCATTGCTTAAACTCGGATTTATGTTTAAGCATGGGTGGTTTTGTAGTGTGACCGAGTTCTGAAAATTATATGAATCCATTTTAACAAGATGTGTTTAACTTGTTTGAATGAAGACTAGATAAGTTTTAAGTTTAGTTAGTCCAACTGGTCCAAATCATCCAAAACAGGTTCAAAGAATTAGATCTGTTGATGAATCTAAGTTTTTGTTGCAATTTTTTGATATATTAACTATTCACAGCTTCGTACGTGAAGACTGCAACTTTGTTCTCGAAGGTGAGAAGGTATGAACAGTAACTGTTGAAGAGTAATTTCTACTATTTACTAAGTAGAGGTGATAGAACACTCTATTAGAAACTAAATCACCAGATCAGTCAAGTTCTATTCAGATCTTGGGTAGATCTGAAAAAGAACCCAAAGCCAAAGCTCTGATACCAATTGATTGCGTAGTGAGATTGAGATTCTCACTGGGATCGAATATAGTGACTGAGTGAAAGATTGTATGACGGAATCAAACAATCAATAAACTTTCAATGAAAGAAATACTCATAAATGCTTGTTTGTATTGATGTAGGTGATTAATTACAATAAATTCTAGGGTTTTAGCAAAAACAGTAATAATACACCTTGAGAAAGTAAGACACAAAATATTCTAATTGTCTATCAACAGTCTTCTATTCTATTTATAGGCTCACAAGATGTCTTTTTACAAAATGATTAAACTACCCCTGACCTATACATCAGAACTAGTCGAAGTCTTCTACAGTATTTCTTATGTTCATCCGCATTGACAAATGCGGATGAGTTGAACTTGATCAGCATTTCTTCTCTTGTTATCCGCATTAGTAGTTGGTCATCCGCATTGGGTAATGCGGATGAACAAATACTTATGTGCATTTGTTGTCTGGTCATCCGCATTCGCAAATGCAGATGAACAAAACTTGTCCGCATATCTTTTGACTATCTGCATTTGTAAATGGGGAAGAACAAACACTTGTCAGTATTTGTTCTAAGTCTTCCGCATTTACAAATGCAGTTAGTCAACACTTGTTCTTCTCAGCAGATTCTTCATCCGCATTAGTTCTTGGACTTGTGGGAATTCTAGCAGACTAACCATCAACTCACTAATTGAATTGGCATGTATGATCCTTTCAGGGTCTAACAGGCTGCTACCTCTCACCGTGCACCCACCAATGTTTCGTTGGTTGCTAATCGTGCTTGCTACAACTGTGGAGAAACTGGCCATTTTCGCTCACAATGCCCTCATCTTGTGGGTAATGTTCCACAAGCTCAAGGTTGTGCTTTCAACATTAACGCAAATCAAGCACAAGCAGATAACGACGTGGTGAACGGTATGTCGAATCCAACCTTAACCTTTGTAAGCTAAGTTCTTTGTTGCTTTATTTGTATCGTTAAATATCTTTAAAACTGAACATGTAAGTTTCTTGTTAATAATTCCTATGCTTATGTTCTGTTTGATTCAGGAGCCGATAAGAGTTCTGTCTCTTTAGAATTTGAACCGATACTTGCTAAGTCGCATAAGAAATTAGAAAAGCCTCTCACCATTGAAGTCACCGATGGAGAACCTATCACCATTGACATCATTATTTGTGATTGTATCTTGAGTTTGAACCAACATGACTTTCTTATTGACCTTATTCCCAATACTTGGAAGTTTTGACGTCATCATCAGCATGGATTGGTTAGCCAAACATCATGCGGAAATCATTTGTTTCAAGAAGTGCATTCGAATTCCTTTACCTTCGGGGAATACATTGAAAGTTTTCGGTGAAAAATCATCCAAAGGACTTAAGCTTATGTCCTATACTCAAGCCTGAAAATGCCTAAGTAAGAATTATATGGCTTTCTTGGCCTATGTAGTCAACATAAAAGTCAAAGGGAAAGACCTTAAGGATGTCCCAATTGTATGAGACTTTCCGGAAGTGTTTCCTGATGACCTTAGTGGTCTACTTCCCGTGCGTGAAGTCAAAGATCGACTTGATTCTGGGAGCGAACCTTGTGGCTAAGTCACCTTATCGACTTACACCATCGAAAATGCAAGGTTAGCCGGTCAACTTCAAGAACTGTCTGATAAGGGCTTTATTAGTCTTAGCTCTTCACCATGGGGTGCACATGTGTTGTTTGTGAAGAAGAAAGATTGATCATTCCGTATGTTCATCAATTACCGTGAGCTCAAAAAAGTTACTATCAAGAACCGATACCCTCTTCCTTGTATTGATGATCTTTTTGACCAACTTCAAGGAGCTGCTATATTCTCAAAAATTGATTTACGTTCTAGCTATTATCAATTTCGAGTTCACGACGATGATATCCTAAAAATTGTGTTCCATACTCGTTGTGGACACCACGAGTTTATGGTTATGCCCAAATTTGGGTAAACTAGTGCTCCTGCTGTCTTCATGGATTTCATGAATCGAGTATGCAAGACCTATCTGGATAGGTTTGTGATTGTATTCATAGACGACATACTTATCTATTCAAAGTCTAAAATCGATCTTGAACTTCACTTGCGACAAGTTCTTGAGCTGTTAAAGAAAGAAAAATTGTACGCAAAATTTTCAAATTGCGAATTATGGCTTTAGGAGATCTAATTTCTAGGAAATGTGGTGAATATCCAAGGAATTCAAGTTGACCTTGCAAAGTTGGAAGCTATGAAAGATTGGAGTGTTCCCAAAACCCCAACTGAAGTTCGTTCTTTTCATGGTTTAGCGGGCTTTTACCGGCGTTTCATTGCCAATTTCTCTAGAATTGCGAAGCCGCTTACTTCTCTAACTCAAAAGAATAAACCATTCAAGTGGGGGTCTGAATAGGAAGAAGCCTTTGAAGCATAAAAGCACAAGCTGTGTAATCCTCCTATCTTAACCCTTCCCGATGGAAATGATGATTTCAGAATATATTGCGATGCATCTAGGCAAGGCCTTGGTTGTGTTCATATGCAACGAGGAAAGATTATAGCATATGCATCAAGACAACTAAAGGTCCATGAGGTAAATTGCACGACCCATGATCTTGAACTTTGGGTTGTAGTTTTTGCCCTAAATATTTGGAGGCATTACCTTTATGGAACACAATGTATAGTCTACACTGATCACAAAATCCTTCAACACATTTTCAATCAAAAGGATCTCAACATGGGACAACGTGGTTGGGTCGAGTTGATCAGTGATTGTGACTGTGAAATTCGTTACCACCCTAGAAAGGCAAATGTCATAGCCGATGCACTAAGTCATAAGATTCACAAAAAAATGGTCTTGCTTCAAGAAATTCGCGATCGACGACAATGATTTGATACTTTGGGAGAATTCGACACGGAGATTCATCTGGATATTAATGAGACTATTGTGATGCTACAAAATTTGAGGATTGAGAATGACATTGAGACTTGTATCTTGGAGGCTCAACAAGCAGAAGGAAAAATGGGTGAGGAATTAGAGCATAATCTTCGAGCTCAACTGGAAACGAAACCCAATGGATTGTTGTACTTTTTAAATCAAATTTGGGTTCCAAATCGTGATAATCTTCGTACCTTCATCACGAATCAAGATCATCAAACTTGTTACTTTATTCACCCTAGTTTCGATAAGATGTATATGGACATGCGTGGGCAATATTTGTGGCCTGGAATGAAGAATGGCATCACAACTTACGTAGCCAAGTGCCTTCCATGTACAAAGGTTAAGGCCGAACATCAACGTCCTAGTCTATTGCTTAAACAACCAGAGATTCCTATGTGGAAATGGGAATATATGTCCATGGATTTCATAACCAAACTACCTCGCAACTCTCGTGGTCATGATAGTATATCATGGGTGATTGTTGATCGTTTGACCAAATCGGCACATTTTATACCCATACGTGACACTTACAAAACATCAAGGTTGGCTCGTATATACATTGATGAGAATGTGAGTCGTAAAGACGTACCTATTCACATCATATTCGATCAAGACACTCATTTCACTTCGTATTTTCGGTCGTCTATGCAAGAAATCTTAGCTACTCAACTGGATTTAAGCACGCCTTACCATCCTCAAACAAACGGTCAAATTGAGCGAACCATTCAGACCCTTGAGGATTTGCTACGCTTTTATGTCCTTGACCTTGATGGTGACTAGGATACGCATTTACCTCTCATAGAATTCTCTAATAATAATAGTTACCATTCGAGTAACAAGATGGCAACTTTCAAAGCACTTTACCGTCGCAAATGTCGTTCCCTGTTTCATTGGACGGACATTGGTAAGAACTTCATCACTGGTCCTGAACTCATACAAGAAATGACCGATAAAGTTTCCACGATTCGTAAAAATCTTGAAGTAGCTAGAAGTCAAGAAAAGAGTTATGTGGATAAAAGATGCAGGCCGTTGGAATTTCAAGTTGGGGATATGGTTCTGCTTAAAGTCTCACCATGGAAGGGAGTCGTTTGCTTTGGAAAGAATGATAATTTAGCTCCACAATTTGTAGGACCTTTCAAGATTCTGAAAATGGTCGAGAAAGTGGCTTACAAACTGGAACTACCTTCCGATCTTAGCAGGGTTCTTCCCATTCTCCATGTCTCAAATTTGAGTAAATGTTTGCTGACGAAAGTTTACATGTTCCTTTGGATGACATCAAGATCGATGAGTCCTTACATTTTGTTGAGAAGCCCGTTGAGATCATGGATCGCATTATGAAGAACACAAGAACCACTACCACCCCAATCGTCAAGGTTCAATGGGAGAATAAATACGGACCTGAGTTTACTTGGGAACGCGAAGACCATATAAAGAAGAAATATCCGCATTTGCTTGTATAACTCAATTCCTAATTTCAGGTGAAATTCTTAAAAGTTGGGGAGATTGTAACCTTTCGTGTTTTCGTTATCTAAATGTTAACTTCATTATGTTCTTGTAAGGGCCTTTTTGTCATTAATGAAATTATATGGGTGTATTTATACTTGTATCTTTTGTCTTACATTAATTTAAAAGTTAATAGTTAAATTTCTTATAATAAACATTAAAATAGTAATAATAATAATACTAATAATTTCAAGCATTGATTCTTAGTTATGGATAAAATAATAATAATAATAATAATAATAATAATAATAATAATAATAATAATAATTTATAAAAGTTAAATAAACTAATAAGATAAAATAATGTTTAAATTTTGGTGTTAATAAGTCAAGGGGGCATTAGTGTCAATTAAAAAACCTTAAATGGAAAGTTTACACATAAAATACTAAAACTAAAAATTACAGGGACCAACTTTGTAATTTACAAAACGCAACCCCCCACCCACTTTCTCTCTCCCCTGCTTTCCGAATGCCGGTCGGTGAAGCTCCAGCATGGCACCGGTGCGGTCCAAAACGTATTTTAATCACATGAAATCGAACCCCTAACGCTCCTAACCGGTTCGTGAATATGGTTCAAGCACAATTATAAACCTTAATTGAGTTAAACAATGGTTATGAATCCAAACAATCAGAGTAACTGAAGCTTTTAATCATAGAACTGTTTGAACACTGTAACTCAATAATAATCAAATTAAATGGAACATAATCGATCGTTTAACTATTCCTAAACCTTTATCAAAGTCAATTTTATCGGAATCACATTTGAATACCCCAAACAACTCACACATTCATCGTGACCTACAACGAGGTGTTCGTCAACTTTCGAGCGATCTTAGCTGAAATTGATAGGGGCTTTCGATCATCGAGACCAGTAGAAGCTTTCTGTCCAGCGAATTTGATTATTATCATCATTTGCAACTTGAACCAATTCCGACATAGTCGTGACTTGTTCTTCATCTATTCTCATCAATTTAAACTTCAATCCGGGTAATTAGTTACCTCTATAAAGTCGAAATCGCTTGGGGATTAAAAGCCCTAATGTTGATTTCATTATCTTAAACGAATTGATGTCCAATTCGCTTGATTTAAATCTTGGGTTCATAAGAATTGGGGATTTTTGTGTAATTATTATTTTTAGAAATTAAGAACCAACTCTTAACTGCTATTGGCGCCTTAGCCTAACGGTTAAGAGCATGTTTCCCATTGTTGAGGTCCTGGGTTTGAACCTGGGTACTCTCATATTTATTTAAATATTTTCTTTAATTTATTAAATTATAGAAAAATTATAAATATTTAAAAAATCATTTTTGTTACATAGAACTATTTTAAATGTTGCCAAATTATTTTCTGTAAATTTTCAAATTAAATACTAACATATTTTCTTAATAAAACATTATAATAAAGATTATCTTTAAGTTGTGATCTCATAAAATGGATTTCAAGTCAAATATTTTATTTAAGGATAGTTAAATTAATAAATAATTATTGGATAAGGACGTTCTTATTCATTTATTTATTTAATCGTGTTATCAAAATTTATATATTTTCTTTCATACTTTATATTTTTAATCAATCATTATAAATGATTTAATTATCGTTCTTTAAATTAATTACTTAAACAAGTTATTTCATTTTTCACTAAATCAAAATATAACTGAATCAATTGTTCTGTTTAATTTATTTATCAAAACCCCAAATTTCAATTGCAACCCTAGTTCACATTTGATCGTTAACCACATCTTTAACTTAACCTTGGAACTTACACGTTTAGGTATCATGTAAAAGGAATCGTTGGAGTACCACTTAATTTCTTGTTATTCTCTTATGAATCATCTTATATATCATATGAGTTTTGATGCCCTTTTTACCTTATTACACTTGTAAATATCTTGATACTTGTAAATGCACTAGCAACTCATATTTAATCTTGCCATCGTTATTTGCAATATTATGAGCCTTATATGATGGACATTTTGTGTAAACAATCATAACTGATGCTAGCCTAGCGACGTCATAGATCTATGGGCTTGACAATCCTATTTGGTGCTAAAGCCAAGGTTATTGCCGGCTCTTGATGGCGTGTGCTTGTTAATCATAGGAACCAAATACACTTCGCTAATCGTTATAACTTATTGTGGTCATCTTTGTTAAGGTTTGATTGTATCATTATGTTATCTATAACCTTGCATTATTCCTAACCGATGACATGAATTTCTACTTTTAAACTTATATATGTATGTATGTATAACCCATGGAAACTCACGATCATTCAATTGTTGACTTTATTTTTAACATGTTTCAGGAAATGCCGAAGGTTGATGTTTGATTATTGAAGTATGGACACATCTAGGATTGGACCAAGAAAATAAAAGACATACTTTGAATTTGAAGTTATTAAAGTTGTGTTATGTTTTGGTTAATTGTTTGAGACTATTCGGTTGTAATTTTTCTTTAAAACTTATGGTTAATGATATTTACATTTAGTGGTAGTATTATGTGGCTTTGAACAAATTTTAACCCTCACATATCAATATTTCCGTCGTTTAGGTTGGGATCACTTTGGGTCGATTTTTTCCTCTGATCCCTTCTCATTGGCGGACTTGATCCTTGTGTTAGGGCGTCTGATTCGGCTAAATTTAGGTCAATGATAATTCGAACATCGGAACCGGTTGAAATCCCGTACGAGGGGGACGAACCAGTGTTCTGCTCTTCACGAGTGAATTGATTAACTTGTTGGTTGTCACACCTGCTTGGCCACATTTGGCGTCTATCCCGATTATATAAATTCGTAAATAATCCGACATATTTACGAACTTAAGCCCAATGATGAAAAATCATGTCGGTGGAGTATCTAATTTTCACTCAAAACATCTTTGACTTTTGATATATACTGCAAAAAAATATTGAATTAAAATGTTAAAAAATAAAAAAAGTGAAACTAAATTTTTAGTAAAAAAATAATTAATTAACAAAATACCAGCTTGGTGTTTTTTCGGATATATTAATCCAAGGACGAAACAAAGCTATTTTCTCCTCTTTTGACCAAGGAGTATTTTTTTTTCTTTTACGAGGCCTCGACTCTTCCGGTTGGCTTTTACTCTTTTGTTGAGAGCGTCTATTTACTTGAACAGTCGGAACATCTTCAACTGGTTCGTTTTGAGTCGGTTATGTCTGCGGAATGACCTCGTCTGGATAATCGTTTGTAAACAGTTCGTTGTCCATGAGATCAAAACTTTGTTGAAGCGATGCATCCCATTTATCCAACATTTTCTAGTGGGAGGATTAAAACAAATTTTAGAGAGGAAGTAGTGAAAATAGATTTATGAAATTTAAAAAAAATATTTGATAGTACTTATAAAGTAAAATGTAATAAATAAATAAAAATATTTAAATGAGCCCAACGGTTTATCTCTCCTCCTAATGAGCCCAACGGCTAGTTTCTTTCATGGGTGGCCTCACGCTCCGGCAATCATGTTCATCTTAGCACCCACATGTTACGGTGTGCGTGACCAAAATCACTCGCACCCTAGATCACAACACCTGGTCTAACAATAACAGCCCCTATATTTCAAAATTTTCCTTTTATGAGATGTGTTGAATTTACCCCACTACATTGATATGTGACCCATTCAAACCATGCATCAAGACAGAAAAGGAAAGGGGGTAGGACCAGGTTAGGAGTGGCAAGGCAAGTAGGGTTAGCTACAAAAATTCAAACTTCAAACATCAAACTTCAAACATCAAACTTCATTCATCCTCTATAGACACATTTGGTACTGATAATGGATGCTTTTTCAATCATCTATCTTCTATACTTTTCTATATGTTTACAGTTATATTAATAATTATTTATAATGACAAATGAATTAAAAAAACATATTAACAACTGGTGATGCACAAATTTGATATTAAATCTTCTCCCATAAAATAATATAAAAAATTATGTGTTAATTCAGAAAAATAAGAAAATAAGATTCAATGGTGAAGTAAAATTGTGCCGACATCTAAGATTTCTGTGATATTGTTATTAGAAGAATATAACTATCAGCCCATAAGTCTTTTGTCCCAAAGATGAGTACAAATTTTGGATATGCTCACGGACTTCATTCACTTGATTCGGTGTTCACGTTTCAAAACTTTTGTTCTATATGCTGTTGGAATGTTTCTTCCACAGATGAACGTTGCATCATCTCGCCAACCGCATTTGGATGTGCTAGTGAGCTAATTTTCCATTAGTTGTCGGTACTAATTCTGGCATTAACCTAAAGATTCTATCTCACATCATCCTCTTATGTGGATGTTTTCCTTTTATTATCATGTGGAAATCTTCCATACCCTCACCTCACTACAACAAAATCATTTTATGGAATGCCTATCATCTTATTTTGAGTTTTTCAGTTTTATTCAAATCGGGTCGGAGAATAATATATGAAATAATTACACTTGATAATACTTCATTAGAAAATATGTAACACCCATATATTTTTGTTATGTTTTGAAAGCGGTATAAGAAACAGACTAAACACTAAATTATAACCAAATAGTAATGATATTAATTTCCAATTAACAAGTAGATAACATCAACTAAAATTGTAAAAAGTTGAAATTAGCGACATAAAAATATATATCTGATACATATATTTTAAAGACAACAAACCGGCTGAAATTTTGAATTAAAATTTAATTTAATTATATTTTTTATTAT
>BJCM01000566.1:9598-31191 GCA_018326385.1 Flaveria bidentis | reverse complement strand
ATCACGAGCATGAAGGGTAAAGTTCATGGTAATGATGAAAGTAATGAATGAAATGATGAATGAATGAAAGTATGAACGAAAGAATGATGAAGATAATAATGATATTATCTGTATGTATGTATGATGTATGATCACATGCAATTGTAATGAAAGGTTTTAATGAAAGTAAAAGTATGTTTTATTATAAAACTAGAACTCACTCAGCAACGCTGACTTTTATGCATTTTCTAGTTGGCAGGTAATGTTGCTGAGAATGGCACGAGATAGCTGCTCAGCTCTTTGGATGACATCCATTTATATAAAGCTTTTGTGATGTAATACAATGATGATATTTTGTAACCAACAAACGATGCATTGTTTTGCAAAAGTTCTTATGATGAAATGAAATGCCATTTTTGAATGTGTTCCGCTGCAAATGTTTATTAAAAATATCTATAAATGTATGTTTTATGTGCAATGGTTGATCAGCTATAAACGTCCCGGGAACGGAGCCTTACACTGTTCTTATCATTGGTCTGACCTGCCGCACATCTGCTCTCTTTTCGGTTTTGATTTCAATTTCACTTCCTGATTATAGATCCACTGTCAATTTCGCTTTCAATTACTCAATGGGTGTTTGTTCTGTTCATTGGATTTTCAATTCGATCTCCAATACCGATTTCCAGATCCAATTCCATTCGATCCACAAACCAATTTGATTTCTGTTCTGTTCCTTGATTATCATTTTTGATCTCCAATTTGATTTCTAGATCCAATTATATTCGATCTCCTGTCCAATTCCGCTCTCAGCCTTCCGATAATTTTTTTCCCACCAAACTTCCTTGTCCGCTTTTGTTCCTTCAGTTGTTTTTGTTCATTGGATCTATAGCAGGTCTACTTCAATTTAATCATGGTGAATCAAACTTCTCGTTTGGATAGTCACGAACAACATATTCAACAACCTTAATCGGATGTTGCTATAATTATGGCTTTTCTATTGATGTTAGAAGCTGATAGGGTGGAATCGGTCGAATTTCTTAAGGTGATGCATGGATGGAAGAAGCAATTCGAGAAGAAACTAGGAACAAATTCAGTTGAATCTGGGATCAAGCATTAAACCCTAGGCAGTTATGGTATCCAATTTGTAGCTCAATTAGAGGAAATTGTTTCTCGATCAAAAAACGTTAGAGTGCTCATGTTCAAGTTCATTTTCAGGCTGTCTGTTCAAGCTCCGATGCCAAATCAATGGCACCATTTAAGTCTTTAGGTACACAGTTTGTTGACATTCAATCACAATTTCACAAAATTTGAATACTATCGGACCGATTTCAGGAACTAGTGAGGTTCAGGACTGTTTAGGGCCATGGAATGGAGCTAAAAATAGAAGTACAACTGGCCGCATCTGAGTTGGGCTCTTACAACCCTCCTAAGTTGTTTGATTTGGTTGTTGATCCTAAACCACCCGACCCGTTTATAAACTTTAAATCATAATTTTTTGGAAGTTATTTTGTAGTGGATACAAGACTGCAAATGAGGTTGTTGTGGGTATTGTTGGATCAATATTTTTGTGGGTAGTGCATGGGCAAGGTTGACCTCCTGAAAACACTTTCTGGAAGCCTTTGTTTGGGTGTCATGTCAGTTGTTCTTTCTCAGTCCTTGAGGGCAAGACTGTTTTAAAGGGGGGAGTAATGATAGAATCATGTGCTTGTCTTAGTTTGTCTTTTGTAATGGTGGGAAGGGGATTAGTGTAATTCCTAGTTCTATAAATAAGGGTCATTAATCATGTGATAACGTAGGAAAAATATTAGTTAAGTGTTAGGCTCATTGTATATGCATGAGAAGGGCTTAGCCCTAGGACCATTTTGGTTGGTCTAGATCATTTGGATCATCTTTTTTAATTTTATAGTTGAGTATTTGATTTCATCAATTCTATATCAGTTCTTATCAAAATCTAAGTTTTAATTAAAGTTATATACATGTGAAACACACATACATGTATGTATTTAAGTATATATCTAACGTGAGATTTAAAACGCAAGTTGCTTTATATTTTTACGGGTGACCATAATGAACTGTTTGTTGCTTAAATGTACAATCACGTTTAACTAAGCGAAACCATAAAATCTGACAACTTGATATTTTAATTATTATAATTAGCATACATAAGGACAATAAAAAGATTTGCAAGTGTACTGGTTTTAGCCATCTTTCTTCCATTGAAAGCAAGAGATAGTGTATATAAAAATTTAATATATTATTAGTGCAAGGCATATTTCGAAGTCGTCTATATGGTCAAGATGTCCACATGCGATTTACAGTTGACCTGAGTGTAAAATATCCCCTTTTGTGTTGCACCAATTGCGAGTTAATATAATTAGTAAACTAATACCATTTGTGAGTGATTGTGATGATAATTAATATCACTTAGGCGTCACATACACAATGCTTGTTATCAGATTTAGTGCTGTATGGTGTTTGTTTAGGTTTAATTAAGAATATCCATAATGAGATATTGTGAGTTATGGTTGGTAGAAAGAATAAAAAATTAAAAATGAAAAGTTTAAACATATACTTGGTGTAGTTATCACCAAATGCTCCATCACACCCCCGACTATAGGCCGGCGCTCCTAAAGATGTGATAGGGTGCAACTTTTGATAAGAACGCTACATTAAAAGGAATCATGGTAACTTAATAGCTACAAATTTGAGTCAGACACTGAAAACTTGTGTGTTAAATAAGAACCATATGTACTATTATACCTTTTCATTACCATTATAAATTCGATAGTTGTTATTAGGTATTTTTTTCTTGCATCAGTTCATCCAAATATTGTGTATTGGGGCCATAACTTGCTCAATATACCTGTTTTGCCTAGCTATGTCTTCAAAGAGTTCTTAAATGCGACCTGCCTTCTCTTAAACGTCTAATGTCAGATACAATTGCATTTAACTATTGGTGCGAGCAAAACAATAGAATTTAACAACTTGACATTCTAATAATTAGCGTAGGGGATGACTCAACCATTTTGTCAGTTATATTGGTTAGTTGTATTAATAAATAAATAAAGCCTCAGTAACGTAAGTATTAAGGATATCCTAGACTTTCATGCATATAAATTAAAAACCTATCAATTGTCAATTGTTATTATCATTCACAAATAAAAAAAGATGCATCTTACACTCATTCTTTTCTTGGTCCTCATATCATTCTCTCATCAACTTCATTTGTCACCCAAACCTTTTAACACCACTGTTATACCTGTGATGAAGGATGCTAGCACATCTCTTCACAAAGTTAGTTGGTCGTTTAATTTACAAATACGGGACACTTCACCCTCATACCTTATCGACCTCGATGCTCCTTTCACATGGACGGACTGCATTGTGCGCAAGCCCAATGAACCATTTTGTTTCATAGACGAAGGATGCAGGTCTCCTTTACGTTGTGATGACGCTTTCTGCAAAGAAGCGCACAAGTATGTCAATCCTATATGCCCTTCTCGCAATATCACCTCAAAATATGGTTGCAAAATATGTGCGGTCACCCCCTTCAACCCCGTTTCAAAATCATGCAAATTATCACAACTAACCATTGATTTAATGCAAAGGTATGTTACCGATGGTCGGAACCCTTTTATCCACCACCTTCCTGATTTTGGAACAACATTTGTAGTGTCATGTGCACCTTCCTCCTTGTTGAGATCATTTCCTAAAAATGTTTATGGTGTCGCGGCCTTTTCATGGTCTAGTTTGGCTTTTCCTCGTCAACTATCTTTTCCTACTGTAGCAGATAAATTTGCACTTTGTCTCCCTAATTCGTCATCCGCCACGACTCCTGGGGTGATCTTTTTAGGCGACGGGCCATTTTATTTCTCCCCTTTCCCAAATCTTGATCTCAGAACCATTCTTTCTTACACCCCCATGATCCGAAAGACTTCCAAATCACTTGGATATTATATCAAAATAAACGGAATATCAATCAAAGGAACACGAATTCCTTTGAAAAGTAAATCTATGAAGCTTAGTAGTATTGTGCCTTACACCACACTCAGAAGTGATATCTATAAAGCTCTAGTAACTAGTTTTTCTAAGGCTACCAAAAACGTCCCTCGAGTGAATGTGGTTAAACCGTTTAGTTTGTGTCTAAAGGCTAGTGCGATCGGATCTATAGGAACAAAGTTTCGTGTTCCTGACGTTGATCTTGAAACCGAAAGTGGGAAGGTGTGGAGGATCACAGGAGATAATTCAATGAAGCGAATAGGAAACGGGGCCGCTTGTCTTGCATTTGTGGATGGTGGTTTGAGCATGAAAGATGCAATTGTGATGGGGACATTTCAGATGGAAAACAATTTCTTGTTCCTGGACCTGGAGAATCAAAAGTTGGGGTTCAGCTCTTCGTTACTCTCTCGAGGAACATCTTGCAGAGGCTTCAACTTTACCTTTACAGAATAGTGATATATTTGACGTATTTCACTCTATGTTTGGATTTTATTAGTGATTGTGATGTGTATGACACTCTTTCTCGATATAATCTGTCGAATTTCTTCATCTCACTAGTTTGTAACTTGTAAGCCTTGTAATTATGTTTACTTACTTGTAATGAACTTGTCAATGTTTCACTATAATTATTATTGTTTCGTTACAGTTTCATAAATTGAGATATATATACTTAGGTTCATTGGGTTGAATGACAGTAGAAAAACATAGTGGGGTGGAGTAAATAAGATATTTTGTTTAGTTATGGCCACTCTTTGTTTTATGGTCTAAAATTATGAAATATCTGTTAAAGGATGTTATAATTGCAAAAAAATAAGCTAAAAGATGTACGTGAGATATCAACCTAAACAAAGGATATATGTTGTCAGAGCATATTTTGTATATGTTAATGGTTTGGTTGTATGTATTTTGTTTACATTGTTAATATTTCTTTGTATAGCTTTGTAGTTTTATTTTATGTTAAAAGTTGTGTGTATTTGTATTTGGTGTTGCTTAGGCAAATTTAGTCAATTTCGCCAGAAGCGAAACTAACTACTTTTACTCTTTTGCTATTATAAGAGAAATTGCTAGGTTGTTTTAAGTCTAATATATAGGTTCGATGTAATTTGTAAATGGTCATTGAACTTAGACAATTGGAGAACTTTTGATGTACCGAACCTTTATATGAATGAAACTCTGAAGATCATTTATGTATTGTCTACTGATATCTTGTTCATGTTTGCTCATTATAGATTGTAATCACACACACGACCCACACAGTATAAAATCCGCATATTGTTAGGTGTCGTTGATCAACATGAACTTCTGGGTCTAACATTGTATATAGGACCTACAAAAGTGCAATGAGAGCTTTTAGTTCATGATTTGAGGAGTTCAAGTCATTTTGAGTTGGTGTTTTCGAGAGGATATCATCTTCTATCATTTTATTCTTCATCATATACTTTAGTAACCTTTCGACTTATTTTGATGATTAAATGGATGGATTAAAGAATTTTTTTGCTAGAAATGTTTGTTCATGTTCCTTAGTGATCCTTCTTGTGGGATTTCTTTAAATCAAGTTAACAAGGAAGTTATAGCGATTTGAAAGAGTAAAAGTTTGATCTTTTTTCTATTAGGTTTCGAAAAGTTTAGCTCCAAACTGATACTAACAAGAATTGAAGCTAATTTGGTGAAATACTCATTGAAGCGAAATTAGCATTTCTAGCGAAATTACTTTTTGAAGCAATTCTATCACTAATTTCTCTTAAAAACTTGTAAGCAAAATCAGCTATTGTTCGAAATTTGAATTTTCTAACTTTTTCTTGATTCATTCCAAACTAATCTTTCGACAAAATTGAGTTACAACAATAAAATTAGGAAGTTAACAAAGCATCCGAAGCCCATGGTACTTACTGATTACTTTAATTAAGAAAATCGGTTTGAGTCTTATATTTAGCATATTTATACGAGCAGTTGCATCTCATTCTCCAAATAAGAATTCCACATACACTTTCATGGGAAGATCTTGTTGGACACTGAAAGTATCATACATACCAGTTTAAGAGGTGGTTGAAGGTTGTTATGTTGGAATCTCCCCAAGTCCAAAAGTAATACGGGTGAAATATCAGAAGAATAAAGACAAGTGGCAGCTATCCGCATTAGTCTATGCGGATGACCAAAGAACAAATTCCGACAAGTATTTGTTCATCCGCATTTACTAATACAGATAGTAAAAAAATACAGTTAAATATTTGTTCATCCGTATTTACTAATGCAGATGTTCAGAAACAAATGTGCTTAAGTATTTGCTCATCAACATTAGTCAATGCTAATGAACATACTTAATGCGAAAGCTCAACAGAAGAAATGCTAATGAAGATCAAGACATCCACATCAATTAATGCGGATGGACATTCACAAATGCTTATTATTTTTTGTACTTAGACTAGTATTCAGATATATAGTTATCAGGATTGTTTAATCATTTTGTACAAACATTATGTTAGCCTATAAATAAAATAGAATACCTACTTTTAGAAGTTTTGATTGTCGAATGTTTCAAAAGTGTCAAGTTATTTTATTGTGCTGAAATCCTAACACCCTTTGTAACTTGTTTACCATCATCAATATACAAAGTATTTATTGGTACTTTTAGCATTTAATGATATTTGATTCTGCATTTCCGTTACTTAATCATTAACTCAATCAATATATTCGATCCTAGTTGAAGTCACATCAACTGAGATTCCATTCTCGGACCCAGTGAGATCAGACAAGCCAAAACCAATTTATATGCTCTCTTACTAGGAAAAAAAAGTAGAAGGTATTTTGTGAAGAAGCAATTTGTGTTAATCATATATATTTGGAGAATGATACGGCAAATGAAATCATTAAACGATATTATCACTTGCTTAGTGAATTGATGTAATTATAAAGTAGCCTATCCTACTAAGGAACCTAATGAAAGAATCTTAGCTGCACTTCCACCTTAATTTGAAGTTTACATTACCTTGATTAAGGATCATGATTGTTATAGTAAAATGCACCTAGAGGTTGTCATTACAAAGATCCAAGCATATGCGATGAACATGAAAAAGAAAGCAACAGTATCTACTCAAGTTCAGGATCTGGACTTTATTTTCCTAAGACTTTTTCATTTTCCATCTCTAGTGGTAGTGTAGCTCTATTTCATAGTAATAGAGTCCAAGATACTAGTATGTGTGGATACGATGGTCAAAAACATTATCAATATTGTTCTTATAGTTGTTCAAGCTCAGTGGTCAACAACTCCAATTCTAATTCTTCTTCAATTCCAAGTCCAACTCCAAATCCATAAGTAGCCAAGGAGCATTTTGCCTTATTGTCATCCTTGATTAGCTTTTATAACAATTTCATCAATGGAAGGATTGCACACTTAGATTTGATTGATAGACTCTATGATCAAGTTGATTTGAATGATTTGGCGGATATAAACATCCAGTGACAAATAGCAATGCTCACGAGGAGAGCAAAATTACTTTTGAGCAAAACTGCAAGAAAGCATATTGGGAAACATCATGTGAATGCTAACTTTCAATTTATAAGCCTGAAATGTGGCCTATACAAGTCAAAAGTAAGCAAAAACTATATGAGAATTAATGGTCTTCATCCGCATTGGCGCTTGTCTTCATCCGTGTTGGCTGATACGGATGAACAATTGCTTGTCCACATTGGTTGACTTGTTTTTCTGCATCAGATATTGTTCACCCGCATTGGTTGATACAAATGACCAATGCCGTATCCATATCATTTTCTACTTCAATCGCATTAAATATAACTCATCTAGATTGAGTTCAATACATATGTATTTTTCATAATCCGCATTAACTGATATTATCTGCATTGCCACTCATACTTGTAACATTTTTTTCATCAACATCCTCTTTAACACTTATAGTATTTATCAAACAGAGCAAGTACCAACCATCACTTGAATTAATATGCATAATCATTTCAAAACCCAACAATTTAAACTTCTATCTAAATATTGTCAAATTTTTTTAACAACAATTTTAGAAATGTATTTTTTATCATATTTATAGAGTTCATTTATTAACAACAATAATCAACAAACAAAGCTACTAAATCCCATGTGTAGCAAAGCGGGCCTAGTGTTAGAATATAGGCAAACAATACATATTTCTATAGGGATAGAGATGTTACTTTCAATTTGCAAGACCCTTGATTTTAAAACACGACCATCACATAAAGCATACTAAAAATAGCATAATAAAAGTATATGATGCTAGTATGGTAGGGATGTATATAAACTAAAATGGTCATAGTAAGTTACCAACAACATAAAAATAAGAATGTATGATATACACTAGTAACGCACTAATGGTTATGAAACTCGCCCAAACTAAACTTGGTTTTTCAATATCTCCATGAATTTTATTGCCAAAGGGTGTTGCGCTATTTGACATGCTGTAGAGTCAGGTAATTATAAAAAGTAAAACTAAGTTTTAAAATCATTTACATGTTAAACACACACATATATCATGTATATATTAATGTGACATTTAACACAAAATCTGCTTTGGGATTTTCCAGGTGACCAATGTGAACCGTTTAATTTATAGTGTCCATTGTTTAAATGTAGAATCGTGTTTAACTAAGTGAAATCATAAAATATGAAAACATGACAATATATATTTTTTATTAGCATACAAGATGGCAACAAATGATTTCTGACTATACTGGTTTTTGCAATGCTCCTGGCATTGGAGGCAAGAGATATGGCCTACTTTTACACAATAAAAAAATGTTATATGATATTAGTTGATGGCATATTTTGAAGTCTTCTACCAGGTCAAATTGTAAATATGTGATTTAAGGCTAACCTGACTCCTACGGCTAAGGTTATTATTAAAACTAAAGTCATGATATTTGAATAGTAACTAGATAGTGTGCTTGGGCTTCTATGCGGGTGTTCACTATTATGTTTGTCAACATTTACAAAAGTGGGACCATATACAAAAGAATGGATTGTGTCCTGGGTTGTAGAACATATACAAAAGTGGTCCTACATTGTATGCATTCAAGTACAATGAAGTGGTTTTTGTCTTGGTTTATATATTATGCCACATAGTGGCCTGTATATGCCATCGACTCTGAAATGTTATATGCCTGTACATCATGCTTCCTTTTCTGTAAATGAAGTTTAGTGTTGTTTTGTGATTCTAATGATTGTATTGTAATGATGATTTTTACCTTTGTCCTATGATGAGGTTGACTTTCCGGAAGGCTTTAAAGGTGTTGTTGGTGTCATTTTCAGTGCCAATGGTGTAGTTGCTAATGGTCCTACATACTATTGATGGCATCCTAACGCTGTTGATTGCAAATGAACAGAAGAGGATGAGAGTTGAAAGTGGTCTTGCATGCAAATGAAAAGTGGAGTGTGAAGGTTGGTTTTGGAGGTTCAAGGTGGATGTCGAGTGGGAGAAGGGCGGTGACCAAGTTTTGATGTGTAGTGAGGGATTTTGATTTTTAATTTAATTGTAAATTTTTATTAAGTAGTGTAGTTTTGTTGTGTAGTGTATCATTTTAGATGGTAAATTCTAGTTAGTTGTTTAAGTATTATACATGTATATGCATGGTTTGACCCTGAATTATGTTTGTATGCACACATTTTAATTGTTTCAATTAAGTTCTAGAATTATTAGGGTGCTAATTGTGTTTTTCCGGAATGCGAAGTTATTCTATGCTAAGGCTAGATTTGCCTAAATCATCTCAAATAGCTCATAAAATAATAAGAATGACCATAGTAGTAGTAACAATAATAACACTACTACTACTACTATTAATAATGATATTAACATTAATAATAATTGTATGGATAATGATGCAGGAGGTTAAAGGTTAGAATTATTACCTAGAGGTCGGTTGTTACATTCTCTCACCGTTTAGGAAATTTCGTTCCAAAGTTTTTCGCTTCGATAAACTCCAGGACGAGTAGGTTTGAAGAGATGCGGATATTTATTTCTCATCTCATCTTCTCTCTCCCAAGTGAATTTATGTCCTCGCCTAGAATTCCATCTTACCTTGACCTTAGGTATGCAACTTCGTCTGAGTTACTTGACCAGCCGGTTAGTGATCTCTATAGGCTCTTCCATGAAGTTCAACTTGTCACTAATCCTCGCTTCTTTCAAAGGTAACTCAATGGTCTTATCAACTATGCACTTCTTCAAGTTTGACATATGGAAGGTGTCATGTATGTAACTTAACTCTTGAGGTAGCTTTAATTGGTACGCCACAGGGCCAATTCTTGCCAGTATTTCAAATGGTCCAATGTATCTCAGGCTTAACTTTTCTTTCTTTCCAAACCTCACGGTTCCCTTGCATGGTGCTACTTTTAGCATTACTCTGTCACCCACTTGAAATTCAAAGGTTTTACCCTTTTGTTAGTGTATTTCTTTTGACAATCTCTAGCTGCTCTTAAACGCTCCTTGATTTTAAATATTTTGTCGGTGGTCTCCATCACGATGTCGAGTCCCATTACTTGGCTATCAAAGATCTCATTTCAACTTAATGGTGATCGGAATTTCCTACCATATAGGGTCTCATATGGAGTTGCTTTTATACTTGTGTTGTAACTATTATTGTAGGAGAATTATACTTGAGGAAGATGGTTGTCCTAGTTCCGACCAAAGTCAATCACGCAAGCCCTAAGCATATCTTCCAAGGTTTGGATGGTTCTTTCACTTTGATCGTTAGTTTGTGGGTGGTATGCAGTGCTTAAATCTAGACGGGTTCTTAGAGCTTGCTGGAGTGATTTCCAGAAACAAGATTTGAAGTAGCTATCATGGTCGGAGATAATTGATATGGAACTCATTCCTGGTCATTATTTCATCGTTGTACAGTTAGGCCAGCTTTGTCAGGTCGTAGTCTTCTTGAATCGGCAAGAAGTAAGCTGACTTAGTTAACCGATCCACTATTACCCAGATAGCATCATGACCTATAAAAGTTCTGGGTAGTTCTTTTTAACAAAATCCCTCGTGACATTATCCTATTTCCATTCTGGAATTTTAGGCTATTGTAACGTTCTGACAGTTTTTGATTTTCAGCCTTTACCATGGCGCACGACAGACACTTCCCAATATAAATGGTGATTGATTTCTTGATTCCAGGCCACCAAAAGAGCGCCTTTAAGTTCTTGTTACATTTTGTTACCTTCGGGGTGAATCGAGTACCTAGATTTGTAAGCTTTATCTAGGATCACTTCCCTAATCTCCCCATACTTTGCTACCCCCGTTCTCCCTTCATGTTTATATATACCATCATTCCTCAACTCCAAACGCTTCTCCATTCCTGTTAACATTTTCTCTACTAATTTATCTTCCTTTAGCGCTTCACCTTGAGCTTCTTTTAGTCTTGTAATAAGGTCGGTATACATCCTCATCCTTAAGATATGGACACAATGTAACACCCGGTTATTTGTTTATTTTGAAGCCGACGAAAGAAGAAAAGAAATAAAGTCCAAAGTCGAGGGACGAACTCGCCAACGAGAGAAAGTTGGGGAAACGGGAGTATTTAAGGGAGAGGGCAACCCTTTACCCTCTCCCCACACCAATATTTCAGCCAAGGAAAGAGAGGAGAAGAGAGAAAGGAAGAAAAGAGGAAAAAATGTTAGTTCAGGTTGGTTCGAGTAGCCAAAATCATTGAGAAGCGAGTCAAATCTAAGCTCTACTTCTTGGTGTCATTTGTGTGAGTTCTAAGACCCCACTTTTACTTGTTTTCAAACGATTTTGGGGCTGGAACACATCTGAAATCGGGTTTTTGAGTGTATGCATGTTTGACCCGTTTGTGTATGTGTATGTACGTGTATGATGCGTTTGAGTCTTGATTATGAGCTTGTGTGGGCTTGAATGGTGTTGTGGTATGCATCCCTAAGGTTTAGGATGGTCGATTTGGGCTTAAAATGGGTTTAGAGGCCGAAAACCCTCGGCTGCAGTCGGGATGAACTACATTCTGCATCAGCTAGGGCTAGGCGACCGACTGGAGGCCGAATGGAGGCCATACGGCCGAATAGGGTGCGATTGGGGTCCATTCGCACGAGTGAAGGTCCATTCGCACGATTGAAAGGCTAGCCGCATGGAGGTCATGCGATTGGAGGTCCAGTCGCATAAGTGCTCACCGGCATTAGTCCCATTCGCATGAGGTCCATCCGCATTGTCCATTCGCACGACTGGGTGTTCATTCGCATGAGTGTTCTTCCGCATTGGTTCATTCGCATGGTGTTCAGTCGCATGGAGGCCATGCGACTGAAGGGTGTCCATACGCCTGAGTAGGGCTGTTGCACCCGAGGAAAGTATAGTTTGACTTCTAACTTTCACGGGAAAGTGCATATGTAAGTTTTGACATAAAGGTTCCCGTAAGAGCATGTAAGATGACTGTTGAGACCTTAGAGAGCTTGTTGGGCATGATGATGATGATGTTGCATGTTCACGCATGTTATGTATGTATGATGTTGCCCTGTATGATGATGATGATTGTGTATGATATGTTCCTTATTATGATGTATGTTTATCTTTCCTGTGACTTCAAGTGTCATGTTAATAAATGAAATGAAGTATTATGTAACGTAAAATGAAAGATAACGAAAGAGGAACATGAAGTAAGAATGCAAGCATTATTGAACGATGAATGAGCGAAAGAAAGGCTTGCAAGCACTTATATGAGGTGAGCAACCATGTTGTTGCAACAGACTCAAATAATATGCAATCATTGAGATTGCTATATGGTGAGCAACCCTGTTGTTGCAACAGACTCGGATAGCATGCTATCATGATGTTTCCATGAGGTGAGCAACCCTATGGTTGCAAGAGACTCGGATAACGTACTATCATTGAGATTAGTAATGAGGTGAGCAACCCTATGGTTGCAACAGACTCGGATAACGTGCAATCGTTGGGATTGCCAATGAGGTGAGCAACCCTATGGTTGCAACAGACTCGGATAGCGTGCAATCGTTGGGATTGCTAATGAGGTGAGCAACCCTAAGGTTGCAACAGACTCGGATAGCGTGCAATCATTGGGATTGCCAATGTGGTGAGCAACCCTATGGTTGCAACAGACTTGGATAGCGTGCAATTGTTGAGATTGCTAATGAGGTGAGCAACCTTATGGTTGAAATAGACTCGGACAACGTGCAATCGTTGGGATTGCTAATGAGGTGACCGACTCTGTTGTCGCAACAGACTCGGGAGGACGAACGTATAAAAGGGACGAAAGTTAACTAATGTAATGGAAGATAACAATTATATTATCAATGTGTATGTATATTGCATGGTCACGAAGGAATATAAAGCGCAGTATGATTCGAAAGAAAATAAAGAACGGTTTTAACGATAGAAAAGTATGTTTTATTATAAAACTAGAACTCACTCAGCAACGCTGACTTTGATGTGTTTCCAGTTGGCAGGTAACGATTGTTGAAGATGGCACAGGCGGCTACTAGGCTGTTTTGGGGATGACATTCTTCTGATTAATGTTTTTGCATTGTAATGCGAACAAGCTATTTTATAATGAATGTTGCATTAACTTGCAAAAGCATTTACATGGAAATGAAGGATTGTTTTAGTTTTCCGCTGCAATTTTATGAAATACGAATGTAATTATATGTTTTATGTGTGATGAGAATCCAGCTGTAAGCGTCCCGGGAACGGGGCCTTACACACGAAGGGGTTTTTCTCTTTCTTTCCTGCTCAAGGTATCTGCCACCATATTGGCCTTACTGGGATGGTAGCGAATTTCACATTTGTAACCGTTTAATAGCTAAACCAATCATCTCTGGTGCATGTTTAGCATTTTATGATCAAGAATGTGTTGCAAACTTCTTTGGTTAGTGTAGATAATGCACTTCGTGCCATAGAGATAATGCCTTCACATTTTTAGTGCAAACACTACGACACCCAATTCTAGATTATGCATTGTGTAGTTCTTTTCATGATCATTCAACAGTCTTGATGCATAATTAATTACCTTGTTACGCTGCATTAGCACACATCCTAGTCCATGACGTGAGGCGTTACAATAGATTACGAAATCCTTAACTCCTTTTGGGAGGGCGGGCGAGGATAGGTGCACTACACAGTTTCTCCTTGAGTGTTTTGAATGCTTCATTTTGATCTTGTTCCCACAGAAAAAATATATTCTTCTTAGTCAAAGCAGTTAATGGTTGCACAATACGCGAGAAGTCCTTGATAAACCTTTTGTAGTATCTAGCCAATCCAAGGAACTGCCTTATCTCGGTAGAAGATTTAGGAATTTTCCAGTTTTTAATAGCCTCTATCTTTGAAGGGTCCATTTGAATCCCATCTTTTATTTACGACATGCCATAGATTTTGGATCTCTCGCATCCAAAATTCGCATTTGGAGAACTTGGCATAGAGTTGCTCATTCTTAAGGAACTCGAGAATCAACCTAAGGTGCTTCTCGTGCTCTTCCTTACTTCGGGAGTAGATCAGGATGTCGTCGATAAACACAATCACAATTTTTTCTAGATATGGGTGACACACCCGGTTCATGAGATCCATAAAAGCCGCTGGTGCGTTAGTCAGTCCAAAGGGCATGACTAAGTACTCATAATGTCCATATCTAGTTGTAAAGGTTGTTTTGGGACGTCTTCTTATCTTATCTTCAGTAGATGGTACCTTGATATTAAATCTATTTTGGAAATAACTTGCTCCCTTCAGTTGATCGAATAGGTCGTCGATTCTGGGAAGAGGGTAATGATTCTTTATTGTCAGCTAGTTTAGTTCCCAGTAATAAATACACATACATAGGGTTCCGTCTTTCTTTTTCACAAATAATACGGGGGCACCCCATGGAGAAACACTCGGTTGTATAAATCCCTTGTCAAGTAACTCTTGGATTTGTAGCATTAGTTCTTTCATCTCGGGAGGGGCAAGTCGGTACGGTGCCTTAGCTACTGGTGCAACACCAGGCAATAGATCTATTTGGAACTCCACCTATCAAGTCGGAGGGAGTCCCAGTAGGTCTTCGGAAAATACTTTCGTATTTTTAGAAGCCACTAGTATATCCTCAATCTTCTTTTCCTCTTTTGCTTTCATGACGTAGACTATGAAAGCTGGCATCCCTTCATAAGACTCTTGGTAACCTTTAGATGGGATATCATAGGATATAGCGTGTTACATCTTTCACCATGAACAACTAGCATCTTCCCATCACTCAAAGGTATCTTAAGTAGGCGTTCATCACACACAATTTTGACTCTATGCCTAGCTAGCCAATCCATACCAACAACCACATCAAATCCTCCTAGCTTAATAGGCATCATATTTATCCTAAATGTACTACCTTCTAGATTCAATAAGCAATATTTTATGACTTCATTAGTTTCTAAGATGTTAACATCAACTAATTCTACGGTTAACATATCAGTTAGGATACATGCACTTAAGTCAATCAAATGCCTAAAAGTACTAGAGACAAAACTAACAGTTGCTCCAGTATCAAATAGAATGGTAGTAGGATGGTTGTTTACAAGGAACATACCATTGACCACATCCGGTTCCTTATGAGCACCGACTGGATCCATCATGAGTGCTCTTCCCTTGCGCTTGTTGGGTCTAGCGTCCTTATCTCTCCCCAACATAGGACACTTATTCCTCATGTGCCCTGGATCTCCAGACTCATAGCATTGTTTACTTGGCACATACGTACAATCCATTATTAAATGACCTGGTCATTTGCATCAGAAGAAGGGAATCGGGGTGCACTTCCTTTGATGATGTAGTTTGCACCTATTGCATAATGGGCTTGTACCAAGTATAGCTTCCGAGCCCTTCCACTCTATTCATCGCGCCTCATACCTTCAATACACTTCTTACTTGACCCAATACAGCTACCAATTTCTTTCGTCATGTCAAATCATTATCTCTTCTCAACAATCGACTTCCTCTTTTCTTTTATCTTGGTTTGTTCAGTCCATCCAGCCCTAACTAGATCATCGGTCAAACTACTGGTGAAGTCAACCACCACTTGCAGGGTTGAGGGTCTGGAGGATCGAACCATACCCCTAACTCAAGGATGTAGTCCCCAAATGAAACGTGTTACGCCCTTGGATTCTGGTGTCACCAGGTGTAGCACTAGTTGAGACAGGGCTAAGAAGCAGTTGAATCACTTAGTGTAGTTAGTACCTTTCATTTCCAATCTTAGGAATTCAGATTCTAGTTTTTGTAGTTGGTTGATTGGGCAATATTTGTTGGTTATCAACTCCTTAAATTCCCTGCAACTCATTCGGTTAGCAGCGTTTCTTCCTCGAGGCTGAATAATAGTCTTCCACTATTCTAGTGTCGATCCCTTGAGTGATTGAGATGCAAACCTCACCATGTCTTTCATCTTACATTTGCTGATATCTAAATCGACTTCCATTTCATCAATCCATTCGTATGTCTCTATTGCATCCTCGGTGCCATATAAATCCTTTGGTTTGCACGCCATGAAGGTTTTGTAGGAGAATCCATTCTTTAATGCTTCAGCTTCCTCATTGTTTCCCTCATCATTTCCCAATCCATCATTTCCAACTAGGTTGCTCTGGTCCGCATTGATCTGAGCAGTGATGGTCGGAATGACATTAGCAATTTGTTTTGCGACAAGGTTGGCAATTCTCTCATCATTCCCCTGATTGGCATTCACTCCACGAGGAGTTCCTAGTGGAGTAGGGGGTTGGTTACCGGTCTGTCAAGCTCCCTCACGATGACCTCTAGTAGCTCCTTGTCTTCCAATATGGGTTCTTCGTCTAGTCGGTATTCTTGTAGCATCATAGATAAATTCATTTAGCATCTCATAGTTTTTGGTTTCAAGTAGCCCATGCATCACTTATCCTAATATACCGTGTTCAATAAGAGGAAGTGTAATATACACGCCACTATATACCTCTAAATATGTTCCATTAAATGAATTTAGGGCAATTCACCCAAAAAGAACGCAAGTCAAAATTTCCAACACATGATATAACACATTGCAATTCAATACAAATTACCTTGCAAAATTAGTGCATGATTGCTTTTTATACTCAACACAAGTATTCTTCTCTCAAACTCACTAAGTAACACTCGGGTTTGTGATGACTCGATCCTTCTATGAGTTGATGATAATATATTAAGTAAATCAAAGTAATCATAAGAGAATATTTTTCAAGATACTTGCATATATTACTACTCAACTCAAAGTTTTACAAGACTCTTACAAGCATAATACATGAGTTACAATGAAAAAATATATATAATAGTACCTACAGTCGGATATACTTTGATACCAGCTAGAAACCTTAGACTAAATCAAATACTACAAAGCTAAAGTTAAGGTATCTTAGATAAAGAATTATCTAAGATATGGTAGTCATGACATGTCCATGACTTACCTTTTGTCACCAACTAAAGTTGACAACTTTACTAACTGATAAGGTGTGAACAATGGAATAAAATATGGTCAATTACATGGATGTGGGAAAGTGCCACGCAGTATCTCAGAGATTTGCAGCGGAGTGTCAGAGAGACCATACTTATGTCAACTAGTTCATAGTAGCTAGTTCCGAAGGTTAACTGGCTTCAGAAGAACTTCTTCTTCCAAAGCCACTTATACTTTAGAAGTGGCTACTTCTTCCGAGGCTTCATTTGGACTTCATACTTCGAAAGTTGTAGTCTTCAATTCTTCTAAGTGTTGAGCTTCAGAAGAGTAGAGACTTTGAATTCGAAGGCTGAAGCTTATCTTTGAAAGTTCCTTAGACTTGTCTTCGGAAGTTTAGTAGATGTCTTTGGAAGTGCTGAAGTTGTCTTTGGAAGTTCCTCATTATTGTACTAAAAAGTCTAAGTGTTTGGTTTTGGTTTCACCAGCCTTACCTGATTCAACAAACTCCCCCTAGGCTGATGCTACAAAACCCTCACTTGTTCTTGCTTCTTAAAACTTTTAGTACCAAGGAAAGTAGATACTTGTTTGTTTCTTTGTTCTTCCTAGAAGAAGTTTTGAGAAGTTTGTACAAATCATTCGTAGACAGGAGATCCAGTCTGTCACTTTGAATGATGTGTACCCTTTGCTAAGTCCCTCTGAAGAGAGTTAGTTGATGGGAGGTATAGTCACACTCCCATCTAACTATTGGTGCCAAATCCGGGCCTTCCACCATTTGTAAAAAGGCTTTGCCTTTGATGGTTGACTTTTCCTTGTCTTCTTTCTCTCTTAGCTTCAACTCCTTTTCAATCTTAGCTTTTGCAGTTAGCTCAACAAGATGAAGGCTGCTCAGATGACTTCTGATATGAGCGGCTATGTCGGAGTTGGAGGGATTGGAGAATGGCTTCTCTACTAACTCAGCTATATCAAATCTGCTTGAGTGTGGTAGAAAAGGAGCATTTAGCCTGTTGCTCTCTCCATTCTCTCTATACATAACAAATTTATGAGAGGAGTCATCAAACCTTTACTAGATGATCTTCTTTCTTGGCACAAGAGGCTGACTTGGAATCTTTTCACCTTTCTTTGTATCTAGCAGAGTCACAAGATTCTTCTCTTCATCATTCAATGAATCAGAGTTGAGGCCAAGGAGTTTGACGGTCTGGTCCAGTGCTCCTCTTGGAAGATCAAGGAATTGCTCTCTTGTGAGGGAACTTGAGGAGTTGTCAATGTAAGGCAGTTTGATAGACTCCTCTTCACAGGAGATATCGCTTAATGATATGCACTTGATAAGCTTCCTCTTGATTTCCTTAAATTCCTTTAAGGAAAGAGGCTTAGGTGCATGAGAGGATGACTTGAGTAGTTGTTTGGTGGATGATGATTGGGTTCTGGGTAAGGTTTTAGGTTTGAGGATGGGTAGTTCGGGTGGTTTTTTGGATTGAGTGGGCCAGGAAGTGGGTAAGGTTGATGATATGGGTTCCGGGGTGTAAGGCTCAGAGGTTGGTTTAGTTTTAATAGCGAAAGGGAAAGGGATAGGTTCAGGTTGATGTTCTGATTGTGGTATAGATGTGAAATTCACCCCTTATACTCTTCGGTGCATCTCTTTCCTTCTTCCTGAGCATATGTTAGCCTTGATCTCCTTGAAAATATGCTGAAGGGTCTTCATAGACATATATTCAACCTGCCCGCCTGAGAATCCATGGGCTATGAGATAGTCCTTCATCCAGGCTTTGTATCCAGACTTCTTCATGGCTGCAAGCTGAGCATCGTCTTCCTTCTTCTTTTTCTCCTTCAGTTTTTCCCTGGAGGCCCTCTTTCTCTTCTTCTCCATTTGATCTTGTTCTTTGTTTACAAGCAACAGGATCATGTCATTATTGTGTGGAACAAGTTCTTCAAGAGAAAATCCTTCAGAGTTTAGGAAAGCTATCCTATCACTCCTAAGTTGTTGATCAACTTCCTCAAGTTTTCTTCTTCCAAGGCCAACATTGCTGCTTCTTCTTGTCCTCTCATCAGCAAGGTTGCCTTCTCCAACTCAATCTGCTCATCAAGTGGCAAGAGAAGTACGTCTTCATTTAAAGCTCCCAGCTTAACAAGTCTGTCAATTACTTCCACTCTTTTTTTATTGTTGATTGCCTCTTGGTAGGCTATAGCTGCTTTGCTACTTGTAGCTAGTAGTTTCCCTGAGGAGAGTCTTCCTTTTCTTCTTAACTTTTCCAACCTTTCCTCCTCTAGAAGTTCTTCAACAATCAGCTTCCTCTTTCCTTTGACATCTTTGAAAGCTTTAGATTTTGGAGATTCTTGAGTAGAGTGTTCATGTTGTTGAGTGGTGGTTGGAGCATGTGATGATGATGGTGTTTGAGTAATGGGTAACTTGAGAAAGTCCTCACTATTCACCTCAGATGCTAGTTATAGAATTACATTTCTGATGATAAGATCATCGGATAAGGAGTAATGCCCTTCATCCACTTCCATCTCAACTTCGGAAGATTGAAATTGTTCATCCATAGCTTTGGCTTCAGCTTCGAAAGTCTGTGGGAATACATTATCTGTCCCAACTATTTTGGTTGTTGGGCCATCAGTTTACATTTCCCTTTTAGAATCAATCTCAGGTTCCATATGGACTTTAGGTTGACCAACTCCCTCAATAGTAGTAGAAGGTGTATTTAGCCTTTGAAGCTCTTCAGTCCCAAAGTAAGCTACAACAACATCTAGACTTGGCTGCCACATTGAAGATCCTATAAGTAACAAGGTTAGAAACTGATTTAGATCTTTGAGCAACCATGGGTCCACTTAGAGAATGATCGGAGGAGGCTCCAGGAAAACATCTGAATGCTGAATAGGATATCTCGAAGAGAGCATTAAGATGGCTGAGCTGGTGGACGCCATGTGTGATTGTCACTGTAATTTGTCCCCCTTTTTTGTAGAATCATCTTGAGAGCTAGATGAGCTAGAGGAAGAAGTCATTGAGATCTGGATTAGTACATGCCTAACAGATCTCTTAGTCTTTTTCTCAACTAGATTAGCTTTGAGATTTTTAATCACAAGTTGCTGAGTGGTGAAACTCTCCTCTAATGTCTTGACCCTGAATTCAAGGTTGGAGACTTTAGTGAGTAGGTCGTTTATGGTGAGTTACATATTTCCCTAATCTTCCTGAGAAGAATTTTGGATAGATGAGGTAGCATACCTTGTATGTTCATCCTCACCACCAAAAGTGGTTTCTTGGTGCCCTAGTTTCCCATGCGTAATGATGTCACTTTCAGAGTTATCAGAATGCTTGGTTGCCATAGATTCAGTCTCAGCAATATTACCACTGTCTAGAGGGCCTAATGAGGCACCTGCAGTAGTGGCAACTAAATCTACAAAAGTCCCCACCACTCTAGTGGGATTCACCTCAATTTGGGTCTATTGATGTGGGCTAGAGATCAGAGGTCTCGTTAGGCTCAGTTGATCCTTTCAAGGGTGTTATGAATCAACTTCACTGCCTTGGAAAGACATAATATCTTCATTAGAACCAATCAATAGGTCAATAAAGGATATAGCAGTTATTCCTATTGATCCAGGACCTTGATCAATGTCTAATGGTATTAAGCCTATGGTGGGGTTGTCCCTTTTATGCTGCTCAAGGGAATATAGAGATTCAACGTGTGGGTTTTTCAATTTGGGTTTCGGGCTCATAGGATTGAGACTGAGGAGACTCAATGCCCATATTGTGGTCAGTGGTGAAGAAAGGTGGGACCTCAGACTGAGTGGGAGCCCATGTATTCACTCTATCCTTTTTGGATAGAAAAGGGGGAACTTGTTCAACCAGAGAAGATTGAACAAGGGTTCATTTGGACGTCTTTGATAAGTGATTTTGATGGGGGAGCAGGTAGATTTGGCAAAGTGAGGGTAGTTGCTGGTGTGGGCTCATCACCTTTGGAGTTAATAGGGATGTCACTAGGAGCCATTAGCTCAATCATACATGGAAGAAACTCAGTGTGTCTTCCAGTGAAGTTGGTGTACACTCTCTTCAAGAGTTTGAAGATAGTCGGCCTCCTTTGAGGGACATTAAGAGTAGCTGCATAGACAAGCTGACTCTGCCAAACTCACAATTGATTTTGTGTTGAAGGAACCTGGAATACATGAATAATGTGTCCCTTTGGAGGTTCCCCATAAAGTTGGTCAGCATAAACCTTATGGTCAGCATAAAC
>BJCM01000565.1:0-11360 GCA_018326385.1 Flaveria bidentis | reverse complement strand
TCTGAAACCAGTACCATGTGCGCCGGATCTTGACTGACTTTCTCAATTCGCTATTTCATCGATCCTAGTTGCTTCCATACACTTCTAAGCTCTCATTAATCATCCAATTTACCTCCTTTATGTTCCAAACACCTGTAATACATAAACTAACCAAATAAACATGTTCTATATACTTACGTATACTAAAACACATAAATTAACCGTGTCAAACATCATTCCAAAACACATCCATCAATCTTCTCTATATAATGAGATTGACTTACAGAAATCTAACAATATGTTATTTTCACCTTGATGCCAAGAATGATATAAACTTCTCCCAAATCTTTCATCTTAAAGTTAGGATATAGATATTTATTAGTTTCAATAATGCCCTTGAGGTGAGTGCTAATGATCAACATATCATTAACATAAGGATAGATCACGACTGTGTATTCACGTTTGCATTTTGTATAACTATATTAATCAGCATCGTTGTGTTGAAACCTAAATGTAGTCATAGTGGATTCAATGGGTTTCTTTCCTTTAGGTAGATTAGCTAACTCCCAAGTTCCATTTCCCATAATTATATCCATTTCATCATTGATTGCTTCCTTCCATAAACGACCATCTCTTGACAACATGGCTTCACTAAAACTTTTCGGATTATCATCCAAATGAATGGCGAAAATGACATTTCTCGTCACATTCCTTTGTGTTTCAAGTATAAAGAGATGAAATCATTTTCATTATTCTTCTATTTTCTAACTCTAGTACTTCTCCTTGGTTATTCAATAATTTGTGTAGGTTGAACACTCTCTAGAGAAGTACAATGAGTTGTAGTGGGGTTTAAGTTTTCATCGTCTCTAAAAACTTGTCCTCAAAGAATTCCACGTCTTTAAATTCTACAACCGTTTCTGATTCGTCATCTAACAGTTGGCAAGCCTTACTATTTTGAGTATATCCAATGAACATGCTTTTCATAGATTGTGCTCCGAGTTTGGATCTCTTAGCATCAGGTGTCCGATAATAAGCGACACATCCCCAAACTCTCAAATGCTCTAAGTTTAGTTTTCTTCCGTTCCAAGATTCATATGGGTTTGTAGAAAGCACATGACTACTGATCCTATTATGAACATAACAATCGATCAATAAAGTTTCTTTTCACAAATAACTTGGTAAACCTGATTGTTTTAACATATAGTTAACCATCTCTACCAAGGTACAATTCTTTCTCTCAGTCAAACCATTTTGTTGTGGAGTAAACGGTGAAGTTCTTTCATGTATTAATGTCATTCTTTTCGTAGAATGAATCAAATTAACGGTTTAAATATTTCATCCTCTATCCGAGCGAAGAATTTTTATGCGTTTCCCTTGTTGGTTTCAATCTCGACCATATATTTTTAAATGCATCAAAAGCTTCGTCTTTTGTATGCAATAAATAAATATGTAAATAACAACTCGAGTTATCATAGAAAGTGATGAAATATCTCTTACCACCGCGGGTAAGATTCCATTCAGTTCACAAATATCTAAATGGCTTAGTTCTAGTAGTGATGTATTGTGTTGCTAAACACTTGGAAAATGTTTCTTTGTAAATTTTGATTTTACACAAGTTTCTCATTTTTCAAAATCTTTATTGTTTAAATTTATTAAACCTTTAGTTTGCATTTTTTTAATATTTTTAATATTTGTGTGAGCTAAACCTTTGTGCCATAAATAAATTGAACAAACGATATAATCAAAAGACATTATTGCATTCAAATAATAACCAATAACATTACAATCAGAAATGTCACTAGCAAAGGTACTAACACTACCACCATTACCATTAAAACCGTTATCACTATGACTTTCATTACCGAAACCATCAATCACAGAGATCCCAGTATTCTCAATTTCTTCCTTTTCATTCCCATCTTCACCTAGGTCAAGGCGATACATTCCACACGTGTTTTTGATTTGACTCATATAATGATTATTCAGAGAAAACTTCACACGCAGATCCATAAGCACAAACATGTAACCATTCCGATTAAACTTACTTGCTGAAACAAGACCCTTTGAAATACCAAGAACATGCAACATATCTTGAAGGGTCACAATCAGACCGTTTCTGAAGTTTAGATGTACTGTGCCTTTCCCACGAACTCCTACATAATGTCCGTCAGCACATACAACCACAGTTCCCTTAGGTGCGGGACCATAGGTTTAAAACACATACTGGTTCCTACAAACATGAACACTAGCTCCAGAATCTGAAAACCATCCCCTACATGGCAACATACGTGTAGGTTGAGCAAGCATATTAACATCACCAATTCACACATTTGCTACCAAGTTGGTAAGAGTATCAACCACATTTGTGGAGCCAGCCGTAGGATTAGATTTTCTGTGAGGGCACTTTCATGCATAATGTCCAGTTCCTGCGTAAACATAACATTTTTCAAACTTTTTAGGTAGTTGGTTATTGTTTTGAAGTGGTTTCTTCAAATTTTTCTTTTTAGATGCAAATGGTTTTTTTTGTTTAATCCATACTTTCCTTTTTTCCCAGACCCCTAGTAGCCATATGATTAACACTCGATCCGACTTCACTTTTTATGTCCGTATTGCGTGTTTCCTCCTTAATTTGGAGGTGCTTTAATATTTCATGTAAAGAGTAGTTCTCAGATTTTTGCATAAGTCCTTATGACTTGAAACCCGCGAGTACAAGTCATAAAACAATCAGAAAGTGAGTTCATGATATGACTAAGACGAATATCTTCAACTTCCTTTTATATGAGTTTTTATTTGTTCGGACAATTGTAAAATACCAACTTGCACAATTACTAACTGTAAATTTCCAACACCTAAAACTTTAAAACAAGGGAGAGTGACTTTTTACAAGGTATTTGAATATGGTAATACGTTGGTATGCCATTTTAAAGAAACCTAAGTACTCTTGCAGTAGGAATCAACTTTGTGCAAATTCATCGAAGAAAATCTTTAAAGTTAACTCTAAAATAAGAGTACCTTAGAAGTTTATAAAAAACTCAAACATGAGGAATTTCTAGTGATAGACTATATGAAAATAAAATAAACGAAATAGGGTTCATAAGAAATTTACTTACCATAAACCTTTTAGTTTTATATGAGAAGAAAACTAAATCGTGCGTCTGACTTAACGTCAGAACAAATTGACATCCACCTCAAAACAAAATATGTTAGTAAACATCATGCATGTAATTTCTGAAACAAAAACAACAAACTAACAATCGTACCCTACTATAGAGACTATTTATCTTTAAGCTTAGGAGTCATTCTTCTCGTATGTTACATCATCGTCAAATATTTTTTTCTTCTATTTTCCTTAGTTTTTCTTGTTTTGAAGGGTACCGTACCACTTATTCATTTTTCTTATATTGGAGAATAATCCTCGCTTTGAGAAAAAAAAACCCAGAGAATCCAGAGGGTGATGTTTCTAGTTGGGAACCTTTTCGCTGGTCGTAGGTGGGGTGTTTCCCAAATCGAACGCATAATATCTTATAATCAATAAACCAGACGAAAATACCAAATGATTAATAACCGCTAAAGCCTATATTTTTATATAACTTTCGATTAAACTTTTAAAGTATTAGTTATTAAATCCAACCATTCTTCCTTAAATTCTTGCAAATGGTCATTTGATTTAAAAACATCGGGTTAAAAGATAACACTTTAGACCTTTAAGGTTACGGTTCAATTATAGCTTTAAAGGTCTTATTAGAGTGGTACGAGTTTTCTCTAGAACTATTAAAACATAATGTATGTGTTTTTGAGGTTTCATTCGAAGCGTGACATGAAATCAACTTTAGTTTAAACAGTTAAAAATATATAATACCCAACAGATTATATGTCGACCGTTTGTGAACGCTGACTTTTGACTTTTATTGACTGCCAAACAAAATTAGATATTTATCAGAATGGATAACAATATCCATCTTCCTCCTCTAGAATCTGAGACGCAAAAAACCCGCCCATTGATTCAACCCATTTGCAGGTTTTTTGTTTCTTAGCTTCCCCCTTTTACCAATTTCAATTTACCAAAATGTTCAATTCAATTTCAATCCCATAGCCTCAACATTGAGGCTCATTCTGTTCTTCAATCTTAAAGCTTCTTTCTTTGCAATTGATTCTGTATACCCATCTGTATAAACGTTGATATAATCGAACACCATCAGTCAAACGATGATTTCGCGATATGGGTTCTTGTTATTTGTGATTTTTGTGACGATAACATACGCAGAGGAGAACCCTAGGGTTTCTAATTGTATTGGTCCTCCCAAATCGATTAAAGATTCGATCTTTAGTTCTCAATCGCTTGTTTGTCCCTTGAATGGGAATGATGATTCTTTCGGTGCTGTTGGTGTTATTGAGGTATGTTACAGCTTTTCTTTAATGTTGTCTGATGAAATTGGTGTTTTTGCGTATGAATTAGAGTCTTTTTGTCATGATCTTTGTAAAATTGATTAGTTTTTTTATTGTTTTTTTGTTTGAATTGTTGGGTTTCTAGGGTCACATTGTTGATTGATTATCTTGATTTCAGTTGGTGGAGTTATTGATTATAAATGAAATTCATCATCTATCTTGTTAATTTTATGGTAAGCATGCTGATTGCCTATTATGTTTGCAATAATTGATGATATTGACCCATAAGATCCCTGCTATTTTCATACTGTTGAATGTTGTAAGAATTGTGGGGTTGTGACATTGAAGACATTTGGCTTAAGGGGGTGTTTGTGGTTGCCTTTCTAATAGGTTGTGACATATGAAATAATTGGAATCAGATGATCATTAATCAGCTCTAACAAAATGGTTTGCAGAAGCTAGTGTTTGGATGTGATTTTGCTGTTTGGGACGTGAGTTGCAAACACGACACACCTAACATGCAATTTGTAGGTTTGCGTCAGTTTCACGTCAAACCTGCTAACAGGTTTAGACTAAATAGACCATTTTTGGGTTGACATGGCTAGTTCCCGAATTGACCTACCCAACCCATTAATTTTTAGAAAATGTGTATACTGTCATAACTTAAATTTGTTGAGTATTTTATGCCAAAACTTAAAAGGTAAGAGAGCAATGGTTGTTGGGTTTTATAGTTTAAACGTAACCATCTCATATACATTTGTATTTTTATATGTAACTTTGTAATTTTATAGTATTTAAGTGCAAAAAAATATATATACTTTCAGGTTAAATGGTTGTCAACCCTTGAAAACTCGTGTCGTGTTTGTGTTCATGTATTTGACATGATTTTTGGTTATGTGTTATGTTGAGGTCATGCCAAATTTTTGGGTTCATGTTGGCTTCGACTCGTAAACAAAACCCATTTAACACCCTATCTACTGTAAGTATCCGATAATCATATGGTTGGCATTTCTAAATATTTAAGGACATAAAAGATGTAAATAATTATCATCAGATAATCATATAATCATGATCCAATTGCCTGAATCCAAACACATAAGTAATCATCTGCTATTTGAAAACACAATAATCAAATAATCAGTTTGTAAATGCAAATCCCAAACACCCATCACGTCACAGATGAGTTCATAAAAATGGGATTATTATTGTTTTTTTAATTTGGTTTCCTAACGATATTTTGCAAAATCTTTATCTTTAGGGAGACGAGGCGTCATTGCAAAAGGCATTTAATATGGTTTACAAGGATGCTCAAAGTTATGTTATTGTCCTCTTCTATGCATCTTGGTGCCCCTTTTCAACAACCTTTCGACCAAAATTATCGGTTATGGCTTCATTGTATCCTTCAATTTCTCATTTTGCAATTGAAGAATCTGTCATAAGACCAAGGTTTGAGAGCTTTTAGTGTGGTTTTAAATCTTTCCTTTAATTTATAACTTATAAATAAGTGTAAAGTACTCTATTTAAAGATAAATAAAGAGAGAACATATGTGAAGGCACCCATGTATTCAAGTTTTTTGTCACAAAAGTCACCTATCTGTTACTTTATAGGCTAAACTAACATTTTATATATGTTATATATGTTTTCTCTTTATGTGTAGCATACTCTCAAAATACGGAGTTCACGGATTCCCTACACTCTTTGTCTTGAACTCAACAATGCGCGCACGCTACCATGGCTCCCGAACTATAGGTTCACTTATGGCTTTCTACACTAATGTTACAGGTAATTTGACGTTCCTTATATTCTCTTAATTTACTCATTCTATGGTAAATAAAATAAAATCAGCACTCTTGCCAACTTGTTTTACTTGATAAACAAACAGAAATATTCACAACAATAACGTTATTTTACTTATTTAGTGAAGCAGATTGTTATAATAGCTTATTATGTTTTATTTACTATGGAATATGATACTATTATGAAATATTGAACTTTAAAAGAATATAATGAAATTAAATTTTAATCTTGATTTCAATTTGCATTAAACTATTGTATGTATAGGTATTGAGCCGAAATCTATCAATGAAACGCCTCTAGGGGGAACCATACACGAGCTGGAGAAGCGAAACATCACTGGGCCTGAAAGCTGCCCATTTTCATGGGCGCGCTCCCCTGAAAACATGTTTCAACAGGAAACATACTTAACACTAGCCACCGTTTTTGTGGTCTTAAGGTTGTTTTACTTGAGTTATCCATTTATCATGACACGTGCTCGGGTTTCTTGGAGAAGAAGGAACCTAAACATACAGCTTAAGAGCTTGTGGGAACGCCCTTTATTGTATGTGAACCGGGCCATACAACTATTCACCTCACTCACCGAGCCTTGCAAAAGAAGCAACCTGCGTGGAGCCATGAACGCCAAAGCTAAGGCTGGATGGGCTTCAAAGTCTCTAGCTTCGGTTTCTTTTGGGGAGGCGAGCACGAGCCGCGATGGAGTTTGACTTGTTGACCGAGGTGATTTGTCATTTAGGTGTTTATTTTCCTCCTTGAGTTTAATGTGGTTTCTTGATAGGGAAGCTATTGCCTAATTGGCTTTGTGTGAAATGTACATTGTACAATGTGTTTGATAGGAAAAGAGTTGTAACAAGGTTGTATGTTCTTTAGTTGGCTTTTTGTGTTTGGTTGTTATTGTAACAAAGCAGAATCTGCCTCCGCTGCCGCCAACGGTTGTCGTGGGATGCCACTCGCAAAAGCAAAGCCGTTGTAGGTGACCATAGGGTGATTCGTATTTGATATTGATGTCTCTCTTGAGTCGTGACCCGTTCACCCAAAGTATGTTCTCTACTTTGTGTAGCGAACGTATTGTTTTATACAAAATTAATATATAATTTTGCTCGATCATGTCTTTAAGGAATATCTACTAAAAGTAAATCTACTAGAATATATTTCAGCGCGAGATGTAATGGTGTTTTAACTCTTTATTATGAGCCCTTCTGTGCAAGTTATGTGTTTTTAAAGTTGTGCCTCTTTCTAGTCTCGTTTGCATCTATCCGGCTTCGTTGTATGAGTCTGCTAGCTCGCGGATGAGTTATGTATTACATGTTGATTTGCTCGTTGTAATTCACTTTGGTTTAAGTCAGTCCTACTAAACTAAAATATTATTTATAACTTTACAAAACACCAACAAACATTACGATCAACCGTTCAAAATAAAAAAAACAAATACAATGATCTTAAACACTTTTCGTAATATTTCAATGATAAAATTCAAGGAAATGTATACATTTGTCCACTTCCCATTCACATAAAACTCAGTCAGATTCGCTTACAACCTTCAATCACAATGGCCGGCTTCATCATTCTCAAATCACTGTTTTATTCGGTCAAAATCAAATAAATCTAACAAAAAACATCCAAATCGGCCACAAATTCCCAACTTAACTCATGCATAAAAACACCACATTACAACACTAATTCAAGCACCATTTTTTCTATCTCCAAAAAACATCATCAATGGCAGCCTCATTTTCAACAGATTACACATTTTCACCAAGCAAAATCAACACTCAAGAACAACCGAAGATCGCACGCGATCACAAACCATCTTTCAACAATGCTGCTGTTCTTCCATCTTACTGTCAAAAGGTAGCTACTTTTTTAATAATCTTGCTGTATTTTAAGAACAAGAAAATGCTGATAGATTATTCACTTTATTGTTAACCAGATTATAGCAGAGCTGATAGGGACGTATATCTTGATGTTCATCGGGTGTGGGGCTGGACTTGTTGATCGAGATCATTCGATAACAATCGTAGGGATTGCACTGGCGTCGGGTTTATCTCTAGTGGCTCTGATATACACACTTGGGCATATTTCTGGTGCACATTTCAACCCTGCGGTTTCTATCTCGCTTGGTGTTGTTGGGAGATTACCTTTAATATATGTAAGAATCGTAGGCTTTTCACTTAAAAAATAACTTTTTTTGTGTGTTTACAATGTGGGATTTTGTTCTTGTAGGTTCCAATGTATGTGATCTCTCAAATCTTGGGTTCTACACTTGCATGTCTCACTTTGAAGGTGTTGTTTGATCACCAAAAGGACATGCTGCCTACGCTAACGCGGTTTTCATCTCCTGTGACCGATTTCGAAGCTTTCTTGTGGGAGTTTATCATCACTTTCATCTTGATGTTCACCATCAATGGTGCTGCAACCGATGATAGATCGGTATCTAATATCTTTTTGCTTAGAAATTTTGGTGATTTTGTTTGTTTTTTATTGTTAAAGGTGTTAACTTTGGTTTTGAAATGAACAATGCAGAGCAAGGAACTTGCAGGGATTGCAATTGGAGTGACATTGATGTTTAATATTATCATTGCAGGGTAACAGTTATTCATTTAGGTTGTACAACTTTGCAATCTGTAATTGAAAAAGAATAGAGTAAAATGACTATAAAATATAAGCTTTTGATGACCAAAATACGTAAACGAAAGAGTAAATGTCTCACATAATGGTATGAGGTTCAATTATCATCTTATATATATGATTTTTCTAAAAGGTTTAACAACTTAAGTTTCAATTTTATATAACTTTTTAGTTCTCAGATTTAAAGGGTATGATGGTCATTTTTTTAAACAGTCTATACACTTAAAGTTTTAATTTTGTTCATTTTTGTTAGTTATCAGATTTAATAGGTATAAGTGTTATTTTTCTAAAAGATTTAATTAAAAGATTTAAAGAGTCAAATAGGCATTTTATTATTATTCGATGCAAGTTGAGGTAAATTACACCAGAAGAAGTTTAAGTTTTATAGTTGAGTGGCCTTACTTTATATTTTGCTTTTACTATAAACCAACCAATCAAATAAAAGATGTTTCAAGTTTAGTTATGATATAAAAGTTTATATTTTTAACGACAAACTGATATGGCTATTATCCTTATAGGCCTAATACGGGAGCTTCTATGAACCCTGCAAGAAGCATAGGCCCCGCAATTGTGGCTAACGAATACAAAAACCTGTGGATTTATATCGTGAGCACCATTCTCGGGGCTGTAACGGCAACCATCGTTTACAGTCTTCTTAGACAACCAAAAGAAGAAAAACAAGATATCGAAATCGAAAGCACAAAAGGCATCATTTACAACAATGCTTATTCACACTCGATTCATGTATAAAGGATATCAAAGCCGAGATCCCCAAAGTAGTTAGAATGCATGGTGTAGAATATTGTATTTCATGTTACATATCTAACTTTGGTTGTCTTGGAAAATGAGGACATGTATGATTGCGGATACTCTAATTTGAAAAATAAAAAACAGTACTTTGGCACATGAACAATCCCATGCAACTATAAAAATGCCACAAGCATCCTTAACATAAACAATTTAGTTTTTAATGTGTTATAAATAAAAATAAATTAAATTCTATTTAAACCTTGCATATTATAATATAATTAAATATCATATAATTTATAACAGAAGTTCTTTTTTTTGTTCTTAAAACTAAAAAATTTCAAATGTAAATTTTAAAAAAAGGAAAAGGAAAATAAGAAAAAGTAATTAGAAAGAGATAACAAAAAGGTAAACAAAAACAACAAAACATGAAAGGGACATTCATTTCTTCACGTATGTCTCACCATTCAACGCGTACATTTTGTTAGGTATGTCCAAATGTAGTCGTAAAATGTGATGTTTGTGGGTCTGATCATCCATCTTGCCTTGCTAGCTGATGAAATAATGGCGATTCATCTTGTCCTTAGCTTGTGAAGGGAATGAGGTAGGGTAGCCAAAGCCCCTAACAAAGGGATATGACAATCCTTTCCAAGTAATGCATAAGCAAGATAAAAGGTGTGAAGAATAAGGGGTCTCTTGTGCACAGCAAAGAAGAATATATGCTAGCAAAGAAGGGAAGTGGCAAGGAATTGAAAAGAAGAAGAAAGAAGAGAAAGTTAGTGCATAGAGTCTTTTCCTGCCTAATTGATCTAATGATAAAGAAGTAGGCTAAGTAAAACTGAAAGTGTGTGTAAACAAGATAGTTAGTACACAGATTCTTCCTCTGCCTAATTGTTCTAATGATAAAGAAGTATGCTAAGTAAAATAGAAAGTGTGTGTAAACAATAAGTAATTGCTTGTTTTGTGAGAGCTTAGTTTCTAAGACGAAGGTTGAGAACTCTCTACTTGAGGGATTGAAAAGATAGAGGTTAATTTATAAGTTTTGATGAACCTTTCTTATTATAGGCCAAAAGAATATATAATGACTTCTTCCTTATTCTCATCAGCTTAGGCTAGGTCAAGAACTATAGAATCTCTCAGGAGTTGAATAAACTCTTTTATGCTAGTGGAATTAGGAAGCATGAAGTCCTTACTTCACATTCTAGCATCATCCTTGGTTTTTAAAAAAAGGAACTAACAAAAGAGAAAGGTATGATAATTCTTTCTAGCCATAATTGAAAATGAGGGAGGCCCAAATCTACATACAGGTCTTTAGATCAATAGAAACCTCTAATTGCTAGGGAAAGAATATCAAGATTAGTCTCCCTGCCATTACTACTGTTTTTGAAAGTCTAGCTATCCTCTTTTTGTTATGCTTAGTGTTGATACATATATATACCTAGATCCTGATCTGAATGTAATATGTCTTACACTTGTGTAATTATTTGGTACTAAATGAAATACTAATGTTTGGTTGTGTTTATAATGTTTAATATTTCATTAATGAATTGTTTAACGTATATTGACTTTATAGGTTTATAATTATTTAATGTTATATCTATTTATATTATGTAATGATACATGCATATATGAACCTGCTATATAGGCTTATAGTTGTTAGACATGTTCTGAATCATAAAAGGTTCAAGAATGTGTTTAATTAAGCAATCTGATTCAGTCGCACAACTGGACCATGCGAATGGGCCAATCGCACGAATGAACCAGGTGATTGAGTCAATCGCACTACAAAGTCATAAGAATGACTCAGTCGCACGACTGAACACTC
>BJCM01000562.1:0-12317 GCA_018326385.1 Flaveria bidentis | reverse complement strand
GTTGTTGTTGTTGTTGTTGTTGTTGTTGTTGTTGTTGTTGTTGTTGTTGTTGTTGTTGTTGTTGTTGTTGTTGTTGTTGTTGTTGTTGTTGTTGTTGTTGTTGTTATATATAAAGGAAATGTTGTTTTTATTTTGAAAAACCAATATATATATAAAAATAAAAATAAATAAAAAATAATATATATCCATCGACCTTTGTAAATGTGTTATAGTAATATACAATGAGCTTAATTTTTTAATGGAATGATAACAACTCGTTACTTCTAATTGAATCCAAAAATAATCATGATCGTCTGTACAGTATAAACAACTAAAGCAATCGTTTTAGACATTCAAAATTTAAGATCCTAAAATTTCAAAATAAAGATCCTAAAATTTCAAAATAAAATCATATGCAAATGTGAAAGATAACAAAATTATCGAAAGATAACAAATTATTATTGAAAGTTTATCGAGGTCAACTTACAAAACTTGGTTTATCGAGATTGACTCACGAAACTTGTTCACAAAAAATTTATTGAGTGTTCAATGTTGACGGTTCTTTTCAGTTCATGAATTCAAATTTTATTTTGTAATTAATAATTTGGTCTAATAACTATTATTGACTGATTTTGATTCATACTCAATTGTTTTAATCTATCATTGTTATTTTGCTTAATTTAATCTAACATATAGATGAGGCCTCAAAATTTTGTTTCGTTTTAAGTCTTCAGAAATATTGAGTCTACCCTGAAAATAAAACATTAACTTATAAGAAATGTGACATATAAGAAATTGGAGAACGTATCAAAGGAGAGTTATAGAAACAAAATGAGTGAGATAAAACAACCACTTTAAATATCCGTCAAGTTACAATTTTTAAATAATTTAGATGATTCAAATGAAAACTTATGGCAACTCGACAATCACACTTACATGAAAATAGTTAACACTAACTATGGTTAATAGAATATATAATTGTCAACGGATTAGATCAAGTTGATCTATCCATAAACTTCACGTGTTAGACAATTAAAAGTTTTAAACTTTCGATGCTGAATAAGTCCAATCAATATCGTGTCGTACAAGTTCCAAAACTCAAATGAAAAGTCTTTTTTCTTATAGAAGATGACTTACAAATGCTATGTGCAACTAGTTTTTTTTTTTTGTAATTTTTTAATGGACATGCTTCTTGTAAAAAAAAAGAAACTTAAAATGATTGAGAATTCGGTAAATTGAATTCGCTATCGTAGTAGTGAAATCATCTTTTAATTTATTTTTAATATAACATATAATTTAATTTCTCTAACAATTTGTAATGTTTAATTAATTGCTATTTAAAAATATCTAAATGTATAGTTTTGTTCGACTATAAATTTGTATAACTTAAAGAAAATAAGTTGCATTTATCTTTTTAATAATACAAGACAAGAGAAATACGTTCTTATGGATACACCTCAACTTTTAATAGAAAATTTCTAAAAGGTTAACTAATTTTGGGTTAGATTATTCTACAATATGAGATATTATTAAATTATTAGGAAAAAAGAACTTACATGTTACATAAAAAGTTAAAGAAAATTTAAAGATGAATTATTTGTTAGAGATATGAAATTCAATTTTTTTCAATTTTCACTTTTTAGCTATTGTGAATCCGAATTTCGTTGTTTGTAACAACAAACTTACCATTTTTTATATCTCAGAAAGGTGCTCGCGCAATGTGGTGGGATGTCATTTTAATATTTTGTAATTTTTGTAGTAGTTTATTAAAGTCTATTATGTTTTTTTCTAAACTAAAATTTAAAACATCAAATAAATGAGTTCAGCATGACTATTTGTATATGCATTAACTTATTGTATCTTACAAAATACATATCTATTCAGCAAAAAGTTACACTAAAACGTTTAAAAAAACACAGGTTAAGTTATAGTCTCAAAACGTTTTTAAATGTGATAAATTAAAAGATATAACTGAAATATTAAAACGTATCAAGTTTTTTTGGTTTATGGGTAAGTAATATAAAATTTTATGCAAAAGTTAGTAAGTGTAAGGTTATTACGTAACTAATTATAATGAGTAATCTGTAAATAATGTTATAAATACTATTATACCCTCAAAAGTAGTTGTATCATATGCATTATATATAATAAATATTTTTAATTTTATGATATCTTAAAATATATTTCTTAAATGTTTTATATATAGTATAGATAAACTATAAAAAATTCCGGTTGTAATATCATTTTTATAAAACCAAATATCACCACATGGACCATTGGATTAGGACAACTTGTTGAAGCGGTTCACATGCACCCTTTGACCCTTTGTGCTTTGGTGGTCCTGGGTCTTGACCCAAGTCTACTCAGCCCTTATACACTTCAAAGTTCAGTGAGCCATCATTCCCCACCAATTAATAATGTCTCTCAATTTTCATCTATAAGCTAATTAATACATTGTATAATAACAACATAAAACATTCATTAATTATACACAACTAGGTATTATTTTTCTTCTTATGATTTAATTATATTTGTTATTTTCATTTAAAAATGTTTTTTCTTACATTTATCTCCCCCAAAGTTTGACATAGTTGTCATTTTCATCCAAAAACACGAATTCCGTGATTACATTTTCGATTAGCAACACGTAAACATAAATTGAGATTTTGTTTTAATATAAAAACTAGTATTAAGTCCCCGTGTTGCGGGGAACGTAACATCATGCTAAGTTTCACCAAAGAAACATCATTGTTAGTGACCACCAACCAAAACGTAGAACCAAGGACACGAAACGTAAAATGTATAAAACAATAACTAAGTTGATCTTGGACCATCGTGTTGCGACGATACCGTTAAACGGGAAGAAAAATAAGCGTAAAAACGTTGAACTGCACACGCGCACGACAAGGTGTTAACTCGCAAATGTATACTGGAACGTAAAACGAAAAAAATAAATATAAAAAGTATAGGGATAAAAGTTAAAAGTAAAAAAAAATTGAGTTAAATTATAAAAGATGTAAAAATGTTGAGTTAAAATGAAAATATTAAAAATTAAAAAGAATAAGTCAACAATTGAGTACAACCTTTAAAACATGTTGTATAACTCATAAAGCATAAGAAAATTGGTAATTAGTATATATATAATTTACGTAAATACCATTTTAACGATGAATATTTAGCATTTTAAACGATGGAGCTAACATTTTTGGATAAAAATGACAACGTTCCTCAAACCTTAAAGAGGCCAATGCTTGAAAAAACAATTTTGGATGAATATTACTAATGTGACCAAACCACCGAAAGAAAAATGACAATTCACTTTATCTTAAAAGTTGTACATGATACCAGGCTAAGAAAAATATTCGTTAACCGAATAAACCGATAATCTGTTCTGGTATATTAGGTTAGGGACAATCGGGTACATCAAAAAGTGACCAAGAAATTTGTTTATTTATTAATAAATGTATCAACTGTGCTTACAAAGAGATTAAGTAATCCACCTAAAAAAACCACTGCCAAAAACAAGCAGTAATAAAGATATTGGATACATTCGTACAAGTTATATTATGCATGTCAATCATGGTAAAAAAAATGAACCAATAAGTCAAACTGTTTGGCTTTTGAGTCATATGAACAAAACTTGATTAGCTTAGCTGGTGGTAGCCACGGGAGTCCTAGGGCTCGGGAGTCCCATGTAAGAAAGCCTTGGCGATAGCCGAACCTTTGGGCTCGGTCTAGGTGACGGGACTGGACCATAACTGGCAAAGTTTGTAGGCCCGACACGAGGAGATAAGTTGACCTGTTCAAGGGCTCGGGATTGTAGCTCGGCTGGATAATCCCTAACACATCCGATACGAGCCCCGGTTCCTGATGCCCATTTGCACGACAAACGGTTAGCCAAGCGGTTTAGGCTTGCACGGTCAGCACGAGTTGGTGTTCGAAGGACGTCGACCGCTGTAAGCCGTGGAATAACAAGCGGTTTAGGCTTTAATTCGGTTTGAGGCACATTAAACGTAAAGCCAACGCTAACATCATCAGCATCAACGGAACATCTCTGTGATAATATTTGTAATCAAGGTTAGAATTAATTATCAAATGTAAACTTAATAGTTTGAATTATTAAAATATAATTTTGAAAATATATGTACCTTTACGTTTGTGAGATCAACATGGTTCTCCTCTAAGAAACAAATGAATTCTCTAAAGTTTTCTTCGGTCGGGAGGTAGTGGCCACTATATGGCCATATAGCCTCCAGAACACCGCCGTGGGCGACTAATCGCCCCGCGGCAGTGGTGGCGCCACCCGCTAGAAAACTTGAATGTTGAAACAGACCTTTCTTTTTCTGGCCAACATACAAGTTACTCGAGGTGCTTAACACAAATATCCATTTTGAGCCCTCGGTGGTCTCCAAAAGCAACCCGCTTTGCCGGAATACGAGCTTCCCATTTTCGACAATCACTTCATACGCCTCCCTTTCGTTCTGTTTAAAGTTAAAACGACAGTCGTTAAAATTAAGAACTTTACATCTACTTGATGAAAAGCCGAGCTTAAGAATGCGACTTACGGGTGCTAAATATTTGATGCACTGGCGTTGTAGATTCGGCCTCGGACACTTTTCCACATTTACTTCTTTGCCATCTCCGACATCCAACCTTTATATTTCAAGATTTGAAACATCATTAAAATTTGTCGGACAATTCTGACTAATGTTTTATTTATAATCACACTAATAGCTCTGTTATGAATGAGATTCTACTGTTTGTTTGTTTTATTCTTACCAGTAGAAAAAAGGTTGGCTGCTTTCACTTTCGAACCAGATATCATAGTACATATGCAAGTTGTGACCATAACGATGGCGCGGGTCGATCTGCAAATGTCGAAAAACAATCATTATGCTAAGAAACGATTCAACAAATCTTCAAGATTCTCATAACATCAAGCCCAAAATGATTTTAAGGTGCTTACAGCCTCAAGCCAATGCTGCAGGGCCAGTTTCTGAGCCTTTTCATTCTTTGACAACCCCTTTCCAACCTTAGCAGCCCGGGTTCGAGCCCTCGCCCACCTTGAAACCGCGGTCTCGTGCTTCTCGACGTTGAAAAACGACACCGAGCTTCGATCCAAAGCTGCAAAATCCAAAGCCTTCCACCTACAAAACATCATAAACTTTAGGAAAAAAAACAGTTTTCTTTGAATTCTAAAGGCTGATTATATACATATATTGTGCATAGTTGCATAAAGTAATAAACAATTAAACTAACCATAATTCTTCAACAACAACAGCACAATCGGCTAAATTTCTTCGTGTTCGATAACTCTTGTATATCTTCTGAACTGTAGTAGCTGCAGCATTGAGTTCACTAACGGGTCGAGGCGAAAAGAACACAACAGGTTCAGGAAGCAGATTCGTCGAACCCGAATGACCCGTTTGAGGATTCGGGTTGTTGGGTTCGGGTTTTCTGATCTCCTGTAATAAATTCTTGAATGACAGAGTGGTTTCAAGCATTATCTTCAATGGTTCACAGGTGTTTAAACTGATTGAATTCTTTCTTTCAGCACTAGAATCTTGAGAATCACTTGAAGCTTTTGATGTAATTTCGTATTCTGAATCTAATTTCTTAAAGTTTTCGGATTTCAATCGGTTTTCGAGGTTATCAAGATCGTAAGGCAGATCTAAGAACCCATGTCTTAATATCACTTCCCGGGCTGATGATAACAGTGATAAAGATAAACCCATAACAGACTTAACAGTTAACTGTATCTCCTGCACAATCATGATCAAATTTGCTTAAATTAGACAGGATTAAACATATATTACTGTTGAAATTTGATTCTAATAACATAAAGATGTCAAATTTGCTTAATTATAATCCAAAATTTCAACAAATCAAACAATAAACAGTTAAACACTCACCTTGAATCAAGATTCCAGATTTCTGCAAACACTTGCTCTGTTTTTAATGGAGTTTGAAGGGCTCTGTGTTTCTTGATTGTAGAACTGATGAAGATGATGATGATGGTGATGATAATGGCCCTATTTATACTAAAACCCTTGTGGAAATTTAAGTACACGTCTTTGAAATCTTTTTTACTTGTGTAAAAGATTGACCAAAGAGAATTTTCAAAAAAAATATGGTTTGATTTTGATTTTGATGATTCAAAAGCTTGAAAATTTGGAATGATTTGTGGAAAGTGGTTCTTTATCTGTGTATGGATGTTGAAGATAGATGTATACCTACACATGTGAATGTATATGGGAGTGTATTTATAGATAGATAGGTCAAAGAAATGAAGCTGCATTGGGTTTCCATGAAAAATCATAAAACTATAATTGTTTAGGTGGGGTAATGTGTTCACTATTTATGTATTTATTGTGGATATTATTTCTCTAAACCAGGGAGAAAAAAATAATATTATTGAACTTGGATATATATGTGGAAAAAAGTGTTATAAAGTTGAAGAAACTGTGAGGTTGCTACTCGGAAAGTTCGAGTTGCGAATACAGTCTTTTTAAAAATGTAAGATACGAATGTGTATATTAGACCTAAATTGATATGACATCCGTCTATACTCGAGCATGAAAAAACTTTATAGCACTAGGTTTGCCTTGTTCAATTTTAAAATAAAAGTACATTGGGGCCATAAAAATTGTACATTTTAAAAAATACAAGTTTTTAATGTATAAACATAATACTCTTTAAACATAATTTTAAGAAAATATGTAATTTTATAAATTTAGAGGATGAGATATGCCATTGTCTTTTAATAATGGGTACGGATGTTAACAAGTGGATGAACCCAGTATGACAATAAAAACATATTGATGATTAAAATATGTATATGTTATAATTAATTATGTTTTGTTGATGTTGGTTGGGATATTAGTATATTGTGGATGATGAGTTACAAACTGTTTGCAAGCATGAGGACAAATATATTTGGCGGGTCATGGTTTTCCAATTTTGACTTTTCTATGTTTAATTAATTATCTTTACTATCTCTATCAAGAACTCTAAACAAGGTTAATGTTTAATTAGATTAAGTGAAAGATAATTTGCAATAGTGTTTTTACCGACGTTTGTGGCTGACCTAGATCCAACGTGGCGGTGGTAGAGGAAAAGCAAGGGAAAACATTGTTTTTCAATGGAAAATTCAGACATCGAATGTTGTACACCTTAAACAAATCTCATATAATTTTATATTATTTTGTTTACGAGAAAGATACTAGATCATAAGAAATATCCTCTCAAATATCAGTAATGCATTTAAGATACACTGGTCATAGATGATAAGAAAATTTCACGGTTAAACATGCTTAGGTATGATCAATCTAATTATAGATGATCTCCGGTGAAGCTTTTACTCGGCCAACCAAAATACCTATTTTTATTAAAAAATCATATTGTAAGGGAGAAGAAAATTTGTACCCTTTTCATCGTAAAAGTGGTTATGCGTCTCATAGTATGGTTGACATTTTCTTTCCTAATTAAACCATACAAAACGCGTACCTTGTTTCTATATACGACAACGGACTATGTTGATGGGTGCACTCGCGCAGATAAAGCTGAACCAAATCAAGGACCACATAGGTTTCAACATTATACTAAACTACATAACAAAAGACATAAGAAATTATATAACATGCTTGTAGATACATGTTGGAATTAGTAAGTGTGCAACACACATACATCGTAAATAAACTCTATGAGTTTATTTAAATTGTGAACTTACCATCATACGGTAGGGTTAAGTTAGGAACTATTTTTAATTTGAAAACTTGAGAATTTTTTTTTCTTTTAAAATTTAAATATGTATAGTTTTTTATACATTGTTATTTTCTTAAAATAAATTACATCATTAAATCCTACTTTTTTGTATTTTAATTTCAGTATAATATTGATATATCAAATAAAATTTTATTTGTCGATGCTACTTATACAATACATCATACATATAATTGATGTGATACACATATGTAGCTTGATATACTACATATATGCATCACATATGTATTATAGATATATTATACTCAAATTAAAGACAAAAAAAATCTTGATATTATAGGGCAATTTTTTTAAAAATTATAGTGTACGAAAAAATTATAGACGTTCAAAAAAAGAACGAATTCTTAAAAATTTTAAATACTAGTTCTCATTTGATGTTCAGCATAGTATCATATATATCAATATATGTGTATGAAAGTTATAACAAACCACAAAGAATAAAATGAAGCAAAATTATTTAATTCAATAAATCTTTTAAAATAAAATAGTACTTAGTAGGTGTATAAACAAATCAAGCAAACTCGAGAGCTACTCGAGATCGACTTGGTAAAAATCTCGAACGAGCCGAGCCTAGACGAGCTCGAGCTTGATCTCAATCCTTAAGTATGAGGACACGAAAAGTGCAACCAAATCGAGCATGTGCTTGAGTTGATCTTTAGCTTTAATCTATTAGTTATCCCATAAATGAACTCGAGGCGGGCTTTGGCTCATTATTTGTAGCAGATTAAGCCGAGCTTATTCGAGCTGATCTTGAGCTTTAGTTTCACTAATCGAGCCCAGATCTATCTAAGAATAATTGGCTCGAACGAGCTCGAGCTCAAGCTTTTGAAACATCCAACAAGCTGAGCTCGAGTAGGGCAAGGCTCGTTTACACCCATAACACTTTGCGATTCTCTCTCATTAAATGTTCTAGAGACAACACTATGTAATACCGAGGCTCAGAAAAAAAATCACTTACAATTTTTCGTAACTATAAAATCCACTCGAGTTTTATTGTTATTGATTTGTGTTGGAAGTTTAAATTGAATGACCTAAATTGAATAGTTATAGTAGTTTTTTTTTCAAAATCACTTTCATCTTCACTTTATCTTGAAAGAATAACTACATGATAATCAAGTAAAGTTTCATATTTATCATTTAAGTCACTCAATTTTAAATATTATAAGATTTATAACAAAATCATAAAATTGAAAAGAACTAATGTTGTGGTATGTCACATCTAATGAAGCTAAAATAGTGAACCAGTCATCTCGATTAATATCAGGTTACATAAACATTTTTTCTTAGTTAGGTTACGAATAAAAGTTAGAATTGAGGTTGGGGTAAGGACGAGGGGACATGTGAAGTGTTGTGTGGTATGTCGTCAACTGGATGGTTGGAGAACATCTTCTTCTTGTGTTCTCAAAATCTAATATATCAAATGAAATTAAACTACATGTTTTAATTAAATTTAAAACATCTTATTTTCCATGATCCTTGTAGGTTTTTCACACACACCCCTTCCTTCGTATATGTATTAGCAAAAGAAATTCTACCATTTACATTTACAAAACATGTTTATTTTTAATTATGTTTGTCAAATTAATCATGTAATTTAAATCGTTTCATTATTTACCTAAAGTTACTTGTTGCGACAAGCCGACCCCCCACCCCAACCCCAACCCCAAATCAATCTAGCCGGTATGTGTCTTTTGTTTCTTGATATTTTTCTTATCCATAACTACTTTGATATCTTAACATATCTTTATAAAAGATTGTGTTTATGGATATTCTATGCATGAGTTGCAAGTTTTAACTAAACTAGCTTTCTTATCATGCATTACGTGACATGACTAGCCATTTTTTGCATTCTTACAACTGTAAACGTTGATACATGCATACAACAAGGGTGTAAAGTTTATATCACTGAAATAGGATAATAACAAAATTCCGTCCTTCTAAACCCCGAGTAAAGAAAAAAATAGGAAAAACAAAAACAAAATTGTATATCATTAGAATTTAATCTTAAAGTCATAAGATTTTAATATAAAGCTCTTAATTTAAACAATTATCCAAAAATATACTTCACTTTGGAACCCAACGATTATTTAATTGTTAAATTACAATTAATTCAGGATTATTTACGTGTTGTTTAGCGGTATAGTTTAAGGGCATGAGCAATGAAAATACGAGTCGTGGTTTGTTAATAAAATGCTTCACTAGTATAATAAGTCAATATAATAAATTTCCGTGAAAGTATATGTTTGTATATTGTAAAATCAAACTTAAAGATTTGCCTACCAATCTATGAAGATGTTAATGCTGCATTTATGGATATCTAAATTAATATTATCCCAAACGTATTTAACTCTTTTATCAAAAATACCTTTACCGGATAATGAAATTGAATGCGAAACATTTACAACACACGAAAGTGTTCGTTAACTAATTTAAAAAACTAATGTTATATTTACATTTTTTTTAAGTTAACCCTTCCGTAATAAGAATTTATACTAACATGCGTTTGCTGGCCAATGAGTTATAAAGTATACTTTTTATTACTTTAAATAATGTTATAAATAATGTTAAATACTTTTTATAAATAATGTTATAAAGTATACTTTTTAATATATAAATAATGTTATAAAGTATACTTTTTATTACTTTAAATACAGCTAATAAAACAAAAAAAATTATACTAACATGCGTTTGCTGGCCAATGAGTTCTAGATCAACTGGTTTAGGAGGAGGCGCCTTATGACTTTCCAAAATGAAGGTCATGGGTTAGAGTCTCACTAGGTGCAATATGCTCCTAGTGGGCCAAGGGTTTTACCACAGTGGGCCTTTAGGTGGTGGGTTTCCCTTAGAATGGTGGGCGAGTCTGGTCACCAGCGTTGTCTGTGTTCGCGGGCATGAGTGGCCTTTTGCCATTGGGTTTACCCGGGTGACCGGGTTTAAAAATTATTCGTTGGCCGTTAAAAAAAACATGTGTTTGCTGGTCGTACGACTTCCGGTCTTCGACACGCTTTGGAATGTCAAATTTTCCATTTTGTTAGACTTTTTATTCAAAGTCTCCTTTATATATATATATATTACACGTAACTCTTTTAGTGGTACGTATTAATTGAATTTTCTAAGCAAATAAATATCTTTAAACACTCTCTTTCTCTTTTCAAAGAGAGTATAATTGTATTGTCCAAAAGTTTTAGGACAACCATTTTTATAACTACTTTTTTCTCTTAAAAGTACTAGCAAGTAGCAACTTTGGACAAGATAATTTTTATTAATGTTGTTTAAACTGTAATGTTCATCATATATGTTTTGAAATAATAGTTATTTTATCAAACAAAATGCAATTTATAATTATTTTGAACAATCAACTAGTTTTTGATTGTTTAAGTTTGAGATTAGTCACTTGGCATTTTGATTATATCATATAATTTATGTTCAGAATTTAGATAATTAGTGGCAAAGAAAGACGTGGCTTATACTTATCGAAATCAGTTATAGTATAAAATTTGATAGCACATTTTGCTTGTGTTATGTTACTATATTTTATTTGTTACTATAAAAATAATATTTTTAACAGTAATTGTACTACCTTGTTTCAAAATGATAGATATTATCTTAATTAGACTCAATTATTTGTTTTACAACAGGGATTGCACCCTCAACCCTTTCAGTAAGAAACTCAACCTGGAAAAACTTATGACTCAAATCTAAGTATTTTTGCTCAAAGTGGTACCTAAATTCCATAATTTTCTTATATTTATTATGAAAATCATATAAATATATTTTTTTAAAAGACTTAGTTTGCTAACCAAAAAGAGCTAACAACGCTACTTGTTGCATGTTTGCATTCTATTTTGATGTAAAAAAAGCGAATTAATTACCGAAGGATTATAGGATTTTGTTTCATTATGTTTTAATTGTTGGAATAAGTTTGATAAGTATTTTATCTTTGGAGTGATGTTAATAATATGCACAACATTTTGCGCTAAAATTGTGACCCGGTCATACAGAGTTTTCATTTTTTCTAGACCACACATATATAATCTAGGAGTTCCATTGATGATAACGTGATAAATTGTGCTGAAATTTTCATCGTCCCTGTGTGTAATGATCATGGTTCTATAAAAATTCAATGATCTTGTCATATGATATTTAGTCATTCGGTATTTGGGTCTTACTAATGTCTAAAGGTATCTCATAAAAACTTTAATAAATAAATAAAAAGTGTATCAAGGTTTTCTTTCAAAATATTCATTTTACTAAACGCTATCTTAATATCCTTCCAATATATGTAAGTGGTGAATTTCTCACAACAATATCACGGTTAGTCCTGCCTTTAGATTTTTAATCAAAATAAGTTTAAGAAAATCAGACATCTCTACAATAAAGTTGTCTCACTCTATAATACAAAAGTCCAAGTCTATTTGCCTGGGAACGACTTTATTTGCACTGGGATGACGATATTTGCATTTCTAAATTTTTTAATGAAAGAATATAGAGATGGAATGACCATAATACATTATGAGTGACATCTCGTATACAATAAAGTCGGTTATATATATATA
>BJCM01000561.1:0-12752 GCA_018326385.1 Flaveria bidentis | reverse complement strand
AATTTTATAACGTTAATACACTTTTATTTGTTATTATTTAACTCACTTAAATAATGAAACAAATAATATCTCATGAACAAACTATCCATATAATGTTATTCTATTACAAAGCAATGTTTTAGAAAACCCATTTTCTAAATTGGTGTCAATGTTTATTTGTATGATCTTATCAACCAATAAACATTTATTGGTGTTTGTATAGCTTGTTATTGGGTATGACCCGAATTGGATCATAACGTACTAACCACATCAATCTTGTATGTGTCTTGGGCATACAAGATCCAACAAATAGTCCATTCCTTCTTGACGGCGATAGCGAGAAGGCTCCTGACCGTCACCAACTTAGCAACGAGCGCAAACGTGTCATGGTAGTCAACACCTTCCATTTGTGTGTACCCCTTTGCAACGAGCCTTGCCTTGTATTTTTCTGTTTCGCCATTGGGTTTGTACTTTATTTTATAGACCCATTTTGAGTCTATAGGTTGTTTCCCGTCAGGCAAATCTTCAATCGTCCAAGTACCATTTTCTTCAACAGCCTTTATCTCTCTTTGCATGGCGTCTCTCCACTCTTGAACCTGCACAATTTGTTTGTAATCTTTTGGCTCATCATTGGAAGTGATTGCCGCCAAAAAAGCTTTATGAGAGTTAGAGAATTTTTCTAAAATTGGCAATGGGACATACCGTTGAGGATTGTTGATTGGAGTTGGGTGGTGCATGGTCTATAGATGGGGGAAGTTGGACGTGGTAGTCGCTAAGATGAGTCGGTTTGAACTTGTTGCAAGGCTCTCTGGTTGGTGCACCATCTTCATTTTGGACCTCAATTCCTTCATTTATATTTTCAAAAACATGTGGGCCTTCAAGGTTGGTTTGTTGCTCAATGGGACCATCAAATTCCAATTCTCCTGTTTCCATTTCCTCAAGTGTTTCGAGATTGGAATAATGACTATTTCGGCTCAAACTCTCTTCCCTAACTTGTTTCTTATTATTTGTTTCAATGGGCTTTTTAATTGTCTCAAAAATTTGTGGGCATCAAAATATGTCTTCTTCAACAACTTCTTTGTCTTTGACTTTCGTGGCAAAAAGGAACACCATTTTGCAAATGTTACATCTCTCAAAATAATGATTTTGTCAAGGTTTGGATCATAGATTTTGTACCACTTCGTACCACTAGGATACCCCATAAAAACTCTCGGTTTTCCTTTTATTTCAAACTTGTCACCATTAGTCTCAATGCTTCGATAATACACCATGCAACCGGGGATTCTCATGTGATCGTAGTTTGGTTTTTCACCACACAATAATTCATATGGGGTCTTGTCTTCTATGACATTGGAAAGAATCCTATTAATTATATAAGTGGCGGCTAAGATGCATTTTTCCCAAAAACTTTATTAGGAGGTTAGCTTCAAATTTGAGCGCTCGAGCCGTTTCAAGTAAATGTCGGTGCTTGCGTTCCATAACTCCATTTTGTTGTGGAGTGTGTGGACACGAGGTTTCCAAAATGATTCCTTGCTGGGCATAAAAGTTCAACATTTGATTAGAAACGGACTCCCGACCATTGTCGCATCTTATTCTTTTAATATTTCTTTCAAATTGAGTTTGTATTAATTTGTGAAAATTAATCAAACATGTACTTGCCTCATACTTGTGTTTGAGGAGAAAAACCCAAACGGCTCTACTATAATCATCAACTATAGTTACAAAATAATTTGCCTTTGAAAGAGTAGGCGTTCGATATTTTCCCTATGAATTGCAGTGTATTAATTCAAAACAAGAATTTTTTTTGGTGATGCTAACAGGAAAAGGGTTTCTTTTGAATTTCGATTTAATGCAAGAGTCACAAATGTCCCCATGATTTCTAAAAGAAAATTTACTAAGGTCATTTATTTTTGATATCTTTTCATAACCGGCATTCCCAAGTCTTTTGTGCCATGTATCCTTTGTAACCATTTTCGCTTTCCTTCCTCTTCCAACCATTCCCATTTGATATAGACTATCCTTGCACTTACCCGCTCCAATCAATCTCCTCGAATATAGTCCCTGCATTACAAAAAATTCAGGAAAAAATGTTATAGCACATTTTAAATCTCTTGAGAGTCTACTAACAGACAATAGATTATCGTTAGATTTTGGAACATGTAGAACTCTTTGCACCCTTATTCCATTTGACAACAAGTGACTGCCTCTTCCCTCAACAGGTATGCTTTCTCCATTTGGGATGGTAATAGGTATTTCGTTGGTCGATGTGGTCCTTTCTTCAAGGATATCGGTTCTGTGTGTAATATGTTCCGTACACCCAGAATCAATAATCCATATATCATTACGATAAGGTTTACCTGCCATGTTTGCTGTACAAGGTGGCGTCATCTGGTGTCGCCTTATCTTCTGGATCAAAGTGCTTTAGAAATTGCTCATATTGCTCCTTTGTCAAGCCTGCAACTGAACTGTTTTTCATTTTTCTGCACAACTTTGTTTGGTCCTGTGTTTCGCTTCACGTAAGATTGAAAAGCTGATATGCGTTTCCTAGGGACGGAATGGATTTCATGGAAAGTATTTGAGTCCTTATTATTGAGAACTCGCCATCCAAGCCAATGAAAAGCTGCATATCCTTGAGTGATTTTCCAAGGCCACAAGTGCCGCCATTGCATTAACATTTTGGGGTAGGAAGAAAAGACCACGTATCATCCCATAACCCACGAAGCTTGGTGTAATAAGCCAACACCATCATACCATATTGTCTTGTATTTGAGATCAATTGTTTCAGTTCATATGCACACGGTGCACTCTCTTTGCCAAACCTTTCTTGGAGGTCCGACCAGATTTCCGCAGCGGAGTTGGCATATTTGACGCTTCCTCGAATCTCTTTGTCCTTGGCCGTGGTGAGCCATCCTTTAATCATCACATCGCATCACTTCCAGGCCATATGATTAGCATGTGTTTCTTTCGGCTTCTTGATGCTCCCGTCGATGAATCCCATCTTGTTTTTAGCAAACAAGAAGTTCTCCATCTCTAGAAACCAATCAAGATAATTGTTATCGGTTAATACATCGTTAACATGCATTTGTCTTGGGTAGTCAGATGGCAAGGCTAGTTTATACCCACGGACTTCCTTGCTAATGGCAAGGCTAGTTTATACCCACGGACCCAGGTGCTACAATTTACTTAAGTTGTTGTCTTTGTCATATGACTTTAGCAAAGATGTCATCGAATCATTTTGAGACAAACATAACAAATAAATAGGACAAAATAGACCGGATAAAAACCAAACTAAGACCATTTCCTTAAAAACAAGGCTTTCGTATTAGACTATTTCATGAGGGAAAAACAATTGATGTCTATCTTTCTTTTTAGTCTAGAGTGGAGATTCAAGACAAGGAATACAAATTGATAGTTATTCAAAATTACCAGGTATTCTTAAACTTAGGAGATTGTGACGTCCATTCAATGGTCGGGTAAGAGGGTTTAGCATCATTTCCATAGCATTAGGCATTAGGCATTAGGGCGAGGACCTAGTCATGTGGAGAACAATCCACTAGACTTTTTCTCTTATGGTTAGCTTGGATCGTATGCTTTTGTTATGAAAGGATGTTTTTTGAGTTTATTAGCACTCTCCTAAAATCATATCAGGAGGGGCCATTGCCTTTTTCTATAGTATTTCTACCTTATCTCTCGCATCAAATACTTTCTTTTATCATACGTATGTTTCGGTTTATGGTTTGGAGTCTTCATCATGCTAGCCTATGGTTAATGAAAATGAGTTTATGTGCTTGTAGTCTTAGAACAATTCACCTATCATAAATGGTAAGGGCCATTACCTTCGATCAAGACAAATCGAGGAGAGGGAGAGTTAGGCTATTATACAAGATGGGGGAGAATCTTCTTATGAATTTATGGATGGATATTAAGGAAATCCTTATTAACTTGTGGTTTCACCTCTATTAAATACATGATTGGAGATAAGTTCAATAATCAAAGAGATAAGAAATCATAGCAGACTTGAAGCACCAAAAAGGATGCAAGACAATTTTCTTAAAAAGTGCGAAAGAGGCCAACACCTACCACATGGGAGATTGACCGTGAGGCAATTATGCGGAAAAAAAGCTCTAGTGTTAGCAAAGGTTAAGGATTATTTCATTTGTTTGCTTTTAATATTCTAATGATAGCCCGCCACCCCTCGGTTAGGGCATCTCCTCTATGAATCATTTGATTTAGTACCTAAGAACCATGCTTTATTTTTCTATTAACCTACTCAAGCAGGACTTTCAATGATAGTCTTATTGTCCACTACCTCTTTTATGTGGTTTTTATCTTCATTTTATGACAATATTTTCAATCGCCAAGAAGTTAGCTAAAAGAAGTAAACTCTAATACAAGTTAGTAGTTTTCACATCCTTCTTATATAAAAGAACTAGCTAAAGCATCATACAAGTTAGTAGTTTTCACATCCTTCTTATATAAAAGAAGTAACTAAAGCATCGTTACTATCTATAGCTTGTGCTTTCTTCTATTTTCTATGTTCTTACCCTCAAGTTTCTTTCATTGTGCAAGTTTCACACTAAGTTTAAGATGAAGGATAAATGATTGAAAAAAGTGTGTTATAAAAAGCTTGTGTTATAAAGTCCAACTCCTTATAATAAAGTGGAAGGGTCGTTTGTTATTTCTTTAAAACCTATTACTATTTTAAAAGGGGATTTCATTTATATTCTTTCTAAACTTGTAAAATTACTTATTTACTCAAATCATGTTAGATGATTATTGTACATTATGCTTTGAAAATTTTTGTTTTGTAAAAATTTTACAAGTTCATAAAGGAGTATATGTAATTTTCTTTTTATATGTTAGGTATGTATCGGATATCTCTATTTGTCATCTTAAGTTAAGATTTTGATTACCGAACTCGGATCTTAAATCCACTTTAAGAGTCACATTTCTTATAATTCTTTAATTTAGTAATAGCATCTTTGCAACTAATTTAACATATTATTTTCTAATTCTTTACAAGTTCTTAACCCATAAAATTTTCTTAAAGAAATCGCATATCTGATCTCATACTCAAATACTCGTCCCATTATTCATCCATAACGTTTTAGGTTTTGGGTTTACATGTTAGTTTCAATGTTTTTTTCTATCCATTGCTTTCTCAATTTGTTAAAACATACAAATAGATCATGAACCTAGATCAGAGCATCAAAATCCAACACCAACACAAACCAACATTACCTAGTACGCGGGATCAAATACGGTTCACTTTGCACTCTAGTAACTGACAAAAGTATTATAAGTCTCCCGGCTAAACCAGTCAAATCAGCTAAACTAGTTTTCAAAACATTAGATAAAACAAAGGCAGGGTTGTATATTTGCCAGAGAGTTTTCTCAGCAATAAGTTTTCTCGTAAAAAAATTGGAGGTGCGGTCCCGGCTGTAAAACCGATAAGTGAGCCATGAAACCCGATTAAAATAACACATAACTTTCAAAATAGGGTCGTACGTTTACTGTTGGAAAAAAAAACACAAAAACAAAGGCACCTATCTAATACTAACTTAAAGAACTTATAATTTTGTAGAACTTTATTCGACCAATGACATGATGGTTTATTATGTTTAGTGTGTTTCTATAATACCAACGGTCAACTTAAACGGGTCTAAGGAGACAAGTACGTGACACCCTTACGTGCACTTCACCAAAAGTAAACCGAATAACTCGAACCACAGCCCCCAACGGTCATATATCACCGACGAACCCCACCACAACGGTCATATCACCTCACCACAACTCTCCACCGTCAGATCCCCATCCTACGGCCCACATCCACCGCACTCTTCTGACATGTTCAAAGTAAAAAAACACATTATTTTCTGATTTATATAAGAACAAACTTACATCTTTACGTGAACTTTTTTGGTAGTGTTACTGTTGTTGTAGGAGAGTGAGAGAGAGAGAGAGAGAGAGAGAGAGAGGAGAGAGGAGAGGATACAAATGTTGGGTGTTCTTCAAGATTCGTTGTTTCTTGAGTTTGATTGTTGATTTTAAGGTGTTTGATTTCGTCAATTATTTGTGTTTTGGTGGGATTTTGGTGAAATTCGTGATTTTTACTTTGGGGTTTATTTAATTCTTGATTTTTGTCAACTAGGGTTCTTGGTGGAAGTGATTAAGGTGTTTGATTTCTTGATTAGGGTTTGAATTTTGGTGGGATTTTGGTAAAGATTACCATGGTGTTCTTGAAGGTCTCAATTCCTGCAATGTGTTTTTCAGATTCTGATTCTGTTTTAAGATTTGGGTTTGATTTGATTATGGAGATTCAATTGCATTCATGGTAAGCTTTTCTTCAATCATCATCACTTTCAGAGTCATAATATTCGGAATCCGATGATCATATTCAGGTAAAAAAATTTAAATTTGTTGTTACATCATATTCTTTGATTCTTGATTCTTTTCTGCACATACACATTTTTATTAATTCTTTAGGCATTGGATTCCATTTTTAAACCCTGTTTTCTAAAAGATTCACACACACACACACACATACATAAAAAGAAAACATAGTCTTGATTTCTCTTCACAATCTTGATCAAAATAATTTTGAATTAATCTAATTGAGTTATATGTGACATAAGGAGTGAAAAGTTAAGAACTTTGTGGAAGGGTTTAAAGAATGTTGGCTGGGTGTTCATCAACATTGTTGTCTCCAATGAGCACACAAAGATTTGATATAACATGTAATGCAACTAACTTTTCAAGAAAAGAATCGACCCGATCACAGCCCGTTAGGCCCGTTAGCAGCTTATCTGTCGAAAACAACCCGATAGAGGCCCGAACCAGCAGCTGTACACTCAAGCACAATGTGGTAGAGAAAAGAAGTGAGATTTGCAAAGGATTGAAAAGGGTGTATGATGATGAACAGGATGAGTCTTTTAGAGCTAAAAGAACAAGAAGTTGCAGTAAATTTGAACAATTTGGTGAAAATGAAGAGAATTTAACATTTTGGCCCAATTTAAGAACCACCCCATGGAGTTTTGTGAATGAGTTAGCTGATTTAGGTGAAAGAGGTGTAGCTTCAAGCAGCCATAGACAACAGGTTGTGAAGGAAACATCATCTGGTTCTGGTTCTGGTTCTGGTTCGGGTTCACCAGAAAGCCATCAAACTTTGAATCTTGATCAACACGAAGGCGGTTCAAATGGCATTGGCGCGCCAAACCCGAATCAAAGTTTGGATCTTTTAGCAATTGGGGGTGAACCCAATGATGAAGAAGTTGGATTTGAGCTCATAAGTTTGCTTTTAGCCTGTTTGGAAGCTATATCAATGAAGAACATACCTGCAATTAACCATTTCATCTCTAAGTTAGGTGAATTGGCATCTCCTAGAGGTGATTCTTCAATCTCCAGACTTGCAGCATATTACACTGAAGCTTTAGCTCTAAGAGTTTCAAGAATTTGGCCGAATATCTTCCGAATTTCGACTCCTCGAGAGCTTAATCAGATCGAAGAAGACAATGGAACTTCTCTACATCTCTTGAATCAAGCAACCCCAATCCCCAAATTCATTCACTTCACATCAAATGAGATTCTGTTAAGATCATTCGAAGGGAAAGATCGAGTTCATGTGATCGATTTCGACATCAAACAAGGGCTGCAATGGCCAAGCTTCTTTCAAAGTTTAGCTTCAAGAAACAACCCACCGAGCCATGTTCGAATCACCGGTGTTGGTGAATCGAAACAAGATCTTATCGAGACCGGTGCTCGCCTTTCGGGGTTTGCAGAAGCTCTAAATCTTGAATTTGAATTTCATCCTGTTGTTGATAGATTAGAGGATGTGAGACTATGGATGCTTCATGTTAAAGAAGGGGAAACTGTTGGAGTAAACTGTGTTTTGCAGCTTCACAAAATGCTGTATGATGGAACCGGTGGTACGCTTAAAGATTTTCTCGGGCTTATTTGGAGCACAAACCCGAGTGTTGTGGTGGCGGCGGAGCAGGAGTCGGAGCATAACGCAGTCATGTTAGAAAACCGAGTTTCGAACTCGTTAAAGTATTATTCAGCTATCTTCGATTGCATTGACAGTGTTTTCCCGTTACAAAACAGTAACCGTATCAAGATAGAAGAGTCATTCGGGCGCGAGATTAGAAATATTATCGCGTGTGAAGGTCTAGAAAGATCCGAGAGGCACGTAGGTTTTGATCAGTGGTGGAAGTCGATGACCGAGTTGGGCGGGTTCAGAAATGTCGAGATCAACGACAGGGAGTTTGTTCAGAGCCAAATGATTCTAAAAATGTACCATCACCCGTATGGCCCGAGTTCATTTAAAGTGGAAAAGAGGCGGCACGATGGTGGTGCCGAGGCGGCAGGACTAACTCTGATGTGGTCGGATCAACCGCTTTACACTGTATCGGCGTGGTCCCCGTATGGTATCACGGGAACTTCATCGTCATATCATCAACAACAACAGCAACAACCATGACTATAAACAACACTTAGTTATTTGTTTTGTAAGATGGAGGGTATAAAGTTAACAACTATTCTTTGTAGGGGGTAAAAATGTCACTAGATCATTCTTTCATTCATTTGTTGCAGATAGAGAAAAAGATAGTTTAGATTTAAGAGTCGAGTCATTCATTTGTAGTCGCTATTAATTTTTATTTTACTCATTCGTTATTATAAAGTGATTTATGAAATTTATTCACATTACATATATTTACATTATTAACTATTAAATTTAATTTTAATCAATATTGTTTGACATCTGTTTGATTGAGTTTTTGTTTATATTATATTTTTTAAATGACGAACATATCCGTATCCGTACCCTGGTGTTTCCGGTTGGGATCACACCTCCAATTGTAAGAATTTATTGGCTCAATCCATATAATTTTTTGCTCTTACCGACACTCAAATCAAATACGTTATCATTTTAAATTGTTTTAGGTACATTACTCCAGCCACTTAGTACGATGATCATTAGTGGTTTACTTTTATAGTTTTTATTTTTATTTTTAATATATACTTATTAATTTGTATCTTCTAACAACATAATTGGTTGTCGAAATTAAAGATCATCATGTATTAACTAAAATTTATTCTTTAAACTATGTCAATTAATCAGCCTTTAAAGTAGAAATTATGTTGTATCAAATGTTTCCATGGGGGTAACCGAATCATGAAGGATTTTAATCTTTTAAGTTGGTTACTTTTTATAAATTTAACACAAACAATCAATTTGAAAACATAAATTTAAATGATTAAATCAACATTATATGTTTGATTATGAGAAACATCCCAACAAAGTGTTGAGTAAAGTTGTATATATCAGATCATGAAACGATCCGACTCATCTTCGGATCATGCTGAAAGCAAGATTCAAGTCAAACACCGTTACACCATATACGTCTTTTTTATACGTTGATTGAGTTAAATTTTAGAAAATATGTTAGTCAAGAATATCACTACCCATTAGTAGTGTGAAAACAGATATAGAAACCGTTATTTACATATCAATATAACTCTATCGTTTATAAATTATAATTCCATTAAGATGTGAGGTGTTTTTCTTATAAAAAATTAAAGATGAATCGATGAATATCTCTTACTTTAAAAGGCATACAACTAAGCATTAAAGCATAATGTACAGCATATCAATGCACCATGGTAAAATGTAATATTGTTGAACTTTGGCTACTTTTCTCACCTCTTCCACCACCTTGCTTCCACCGTCTCCACTCTTTTCTAATGTACAGCATATCAATGCATTCTTTCATTCATGTTTAAGTTTAAAAATAAAAAGCAATCATGAAATTCAGGCATATTAGCACTTCTTGGATTCTTAGGTTTGCTGATTAGGAAATTAGGCTATTGTCTTCCTTCATTCTATCAGGTTATGTTCTTAAAAACTTGGAAAATGAAAGAGATATATTCTTAGGTTTAACTCAAAACAATTATTTCGTGAACTTTGCATTATTTAAAAACTTGGAAAATGAAAGAGATATATTCCATGAAATAATTGTTTGAACTCAAAACAATAAATGAAATATTACTTATAGAAGTAACTAGTTTATAAAACTAAAACCAAAGTTGAAAGAATTCTCAACTTGTGAGGAGTTCAAACAAAATAACCAACACTTCTTAAAGTGAATTATAAATGTCTTAAAATGACAATCAAATTTTGTTAAAAGTTTCAAGAAAATAGTGAAATATTGGTTGATATAATAAGTTTCCCAAAGTACGTTAAACAACAAATATGAACAAACAAAAATTATCACCAAACTTATCACAATACATGTTAGGAAAATGAAGATAAAAGATGACATGGTGCCACACGTTCAAACCATGGGGAATCATGGTATTGTGTTGGTAGCGTGGCAATGAGTCATACACACGTTTTCGTTCTTTTAGGACCCTTGTTTTGTTTATTCACATCATTTCATTATTTTATTAAAGTTTACATTATTTAATGTAATGAAAAACATATACGACTTCTCGTATAAAAAAAACAAGCGTAATCGTATATTAACCTGAATTTATCATGTAACATTTTTTTTTCTTAGACATGAGAGCATCTCTAACATGGTATCTTGGTTTTAGTGCTAAGGTTGAGGAGAGAAGGAGAAACTAGATATATTAAATTTTGTTTGGAAAATCCGATCGACAGTACGAAAGACGAGTGAAACAATGAGCTCATGAGTGGCGAATTAGTTACCGCTGAGGTGTTTTATGAGCATAGATAAAGTTATCAGCATTTACAGTGGAATTTTTTAAAATATATGAATGTGTTTTTTATATTATAAATAATAGTTTTGAGTGGTTATGAGTGAGGAAAAGAGAAAAATTATCGTTTATCTGTATATCTAGAATAACATTGTTTAACTCTTAATTTTTTTAAATATTTTTAAAAGTAGCTGTGAGTGGAGATAGAAAAAATAATAATAAAAGTATAATAAGTATTATTTAATTAGAAAAAAGAGAAAAATAATAATTGTTAATATAATTATATAGAATTTAGAAGATAGAATTCACTTTAAATTCTATAAGGAGGAGAAAAAACTATCTAACCGCATAAATGAACCTAAGTGAGCGTGAGTTTTGAGTAAATTTAAGTTTTTAAAAATCTGAATTATTTAACTTAACAGGATATAACTCGATTCGTCTTAAACTCCACCCAAAACGAAAGTTTAATTTATGAATAATTTTGCAAGCTTGAAGTTTGCTAAGCATTGTGTAATAATTTATTTATTAACTACTTCGATTTCTTGTTATGTGTTTTTCTAATTATACTTATATTATTTATTTTCTTTAATCGTAAATATACCAATTATTTATTTACTATACACGTAAGTAGTGTTACATTAATATAAACAAAACCTTTATTTAGGCTTGTGAGTCTATATAAATTCGACGCAAATTTGGAGTCAAACTTGTTTATTAAGTGAGTTTTTGTAGCTTAGACTTGATAATGTTTAAACTTGATTTGATATAAGTTTTTAACAAGTTAGGTTTAACTAACTCACACTCAACTCGATTCGTGTATGGCAATAACACAAAAAGGGTAGCGTAATTGTTTTTAAAAAATTTCATCACTTTGTGAAGCTTTGATCTTACAAATTTGAAGCCTGAAAATCCTTACTTATTTTCTATAAATTAAAGATGTTTTGAATTTGTCTGCTAGAGAGCACTTATCAACAATAAAATTGACAAAAAAATTCAATTAGAGGATGTATTGATTTGCTCAAGTCAAGCTGTCTTTTTTGTCTGTTAGCGTTTGTTTTTCTAATCATATGGTTTTTTAATTTTATTTTAAGAAATAAGTTGTTTTTTTTCCTTTTTCCTTTTTCGTTTTATTTATTTATACATCAATAAAGAATGCTACTTGTTTTCGTCCCCTCTTCCATTACCCGTTCTTGTAACCTTCGGTAAACATATACAAGAACCGGGTGTTATACCTGCATTACGTGATGGGGTAGGTTTTTTTTGGTGGAGTCTAAAACATGTGTTGCAAAACCAAAATATTTACGTAAACTAATATGTTACAACAAGTGCATTGATGATACTAAAAAGTTTACATAAAAAACTGAACCACTTAAAAAAGTTCATGACAAAACGTTCATCAAAGTAAGCGTGCAAAAAATCTTTTAAGTATACCTACACACTATAGTAGGGCATTGAATGACAATATAAAGCTTATATAGAAAAACTAGGTTAGTCCCCGTGTATTAGACAGATTGAATAAATAAAATTATTAAATAATTAGTATTAAAATTTTATACATTATAAAAATCATGCTAAAAGATAAATCATGATTATAATTACGTACAAATAACTATTTTAAATAAATAAAAAATTATGTATTTATCTTAAACTTTTGTTTTATAAAAAATATGATTTTTAAATGTTTATTTTAAGGAAAATGATAAAAAAAAAGTTCACGGTATTCTGTATTTTATAAAATTTGTGTTTTTAAAAAACACGTTTTTAATAAAAAAAATAGGGTTTTAATTTGTTAAATTATATATTTTTAATTTGAATATGGTACGAGTAATATTATTAGTATTTAGTATTATTATTAACAATATACAGACATAAGAAAGTAAGTATAATAAGTCTTACAATTGTTCCACGCTTATTTTAGTTTTTTTGTAGATAGATGGATAGGCTAAAAAACGTTAATTAAACAGATTATAGTTAATAATAAACACAAAAAGTTATAGTATAATATTTTAATATAAAATATAATTAGATATATATACATATATATAATTAGATATATA
>BJCM01000558.1:0-12825 GCA_018326385.1 Flaveria bidentis | reverse complement strand
CCTTGAATTCACTTTCCTTCTTCCTCTTCTTCTTAAATCCGAGAGTGTTCTCTGCTCTCTCTCTCTAAAACCGAGAAAAATGGTGAAGTGAGGTGAGGGTGGGCGGCCATACTCCCTTTACACCAACTTTTGAAAGTTTTGTCCTTTTTGGACACTTTTAGTCCCTCCACTTGGACTTTATTGCCTTTCTTGCTTTTATTCTTTATATCTTGACTTTTAAAAATAACCGGGTGTTATAGGTTTCTATTTAGAGCTTTCATTTCTTTATTCATTGCATTTATCCAGTTTTTATCTTGCACAGTTTGGGTATATGTTTTTGGTTCTACATTTTTATTTAAATTTATGACGAAATAGTAGTTTTCATAAGAAATGTTCGAGTAGTTTAGTACTCTTTCGAGACCATATTTAACCTTTACCTCAATTACAAAATCATTTAAATTGCTTGGAATTTTTAGATTTCTGGTTGACCTCCTTAACTCTGTTGGCATAGTCATCGAAGTGTTTCCCTCATGTGGGATGGTGTTATCATTTTGTTCTTCAACATGATCTGCCCTACTAGTTCCCTCACCAGGAGAATGTGGTTGTTGTACAGTAGCCTCCCTAACATTCTCGGCATTGGAACTAGTTTGTTGATTATGATTAGAACAATCACCATGTGCCCCCTCTTCATCATCGGGATAGCTTTCAGGATTGTTTGCGTTTCCTAAGTCGAAAAAATTAATGTGATTTAAAGTTTGATCCAGCTCTGGTTTATTATTGTCTAGAGATGAGTTGTTTTTAAATGGAAAACTATGTTTATAAAATTTTACATCTCTAGAGAAAATAATTGTTTTTTTGATCAAGAGACCAGAGTTTATAACCCTTCTTTTGATTTGAATATCCAAGAAAAACATGTTTTTGTGCATTACTTTCAAACTTATGTGTTTTGTTTAAAACCGTATAGTAGCACAAACAGCCAAATGTTTTTAAGTGCGTTAGAGAGGGTTTAAAGCCAGACATGAGTTCATAAGGAGTTCTTCTATTTAATACAGATGAAAGGGTCCTGTTAATTAGGTAAGAAGCAGTTAAAACACATTCAGACCAGAATTTAAGTGGAATACCACTTTGAAATAATAGAGATCTAGAGACATTTAGAAGGTGCCTGTGTTTTCTCTCAACAATTCTATTTTGTTTAGGGGTATAAGTGCAGGAAGTTTGATGTATTATTCCATTATTTCATGTAAAAGATGTCATTTTTTTATTTATGAATTCATACCTATTGTCACTTCTCAAGATTCTAATTGTATTGTTAAATTGGTTTTGTAGAATTCTAAAATAACTTTCAAGATTATCAAACACTCTATCTTTGTTTTTCATTAGATACACCCAAACTGCCCTGGAGTAATCATCAACTATGGTTAGAAAATATCTAAAGACTTCCTAACTTGACACTCTATAAGGGGCACATACATCTAGATGAATCAAATCTCCAACTTCTTTTGACACATGGTCACTTAAGGGAAATGGTTCTCTATGTTGTTTTGCCTTATGACACGTATCACAAGGCATTGTTATGTTGGGGTTTTAATGATTAAATTAGTTTTCATAATTTTTAAGATTTGATCAAAATGATGTCCTAATCTTGAGTGCCAAAGATTATAGGACTCCGAGCTGTTGAAACAAAGATTCTGAGGGGCCTGAGACTCACCATAGAAATATAAGCCATTGAGTCGACCTTTGACCCCTTCGTCGACAACCTCTCATTTGTTCGACTACGCGCGGGGCCTGCAGTTACCAGGATTCTCTTTATGAGTGAATCCTGGATAAGACAATTATGTTCATCGAATATTACTCGAAGTTTGTTGTCCCCTGCAAGTTTATGAATAGATATAAGGTTTCTGGGACAACAAATACATCTTATAAGATAATGTTTTCATTTAGTTTTATGTTTCCTATCTTAGTTACAGATGCACTTGTACCATTTGGATGCTTTACCTTAATGTTAAGACTAGCAACACTTATTGGGTTAATGATATCACTTTCATTAATAATCATGTGTTGATTAGCCCCAGAATCAACAACCCAACCAGGATTTCTTTTGTAGGATGCCCTGATGAGAAGTTGTAAATAGCTTTATTTAATAAGGATGAGTAGGTATGACCAGTACCACTTAAACTGGATGAATACTACTCAGTTCTTTCATTCAAAAGACCTAACAGTTTTGATATTTGATCAGCTGTTTAAGCTATCACTTGAGAATCAGAAACAGGGTTAGTTTTGCTAGAGGATGCAACACATTGGTTTGAAGATTTAGACCCTTGACCAGGATAGGAATTATTTTTTTGTTTATTTCCTTGTGGATACCCAACAATCTCAAAACACTTCTCAAGAGTGTGACCTAATTTGTTACAACGTGAACATTTTAGGTTAGGATTAGATGCCATATTATTCCTTCTTTTATTGTCAAAGCCCTTTGATTTGATTTTGAGACAAAGCCGACATTATGAGTTGAGATTTTTTGTATGTTTGGTTTGTATTTCTATACGATTCTTCTCCAGAGACTATGGAGAATGCAGTTTTGACAATTGGAAGTTCATCTTTTGTTAATAAGCTAGAGACTACTTCCATTTTGAGATATTGAATTAATTTTTTGATAGAGGTTAAAAACCACTATACCATCTATTTTGTCATACGTTTCTTTTAAATCAACCCACACTTCGGAAGCTAGCTTAAAGAATACTTGCCCTACATATAATTCTTCGGATATAGATTTTAAGATCCATGTTAATACTATAGAGTTACATCTCTCCCATTGTCCTGCCAATATTTCATTTTCTATTGATTTTTTACATGTGTCATCCACAAACCCAGTTTTATTTTTTAGTTTTAATGCGAGTTTCATAGCATTAGCCCATATTGTATAGTTTTCTGTTCCCTTAAGTTTTACATTTACAATTGTGAGAACACATGAGTCACTTGGGTGAAGGTACAAAAGATCACTAGCATCTAGTTTACTTACTAGAGTTGTTGCTAGGGTTATTGTAGGTGTTTTGTGCAGGTGTTTCTTCTTCCATTTTATTTTTCACACAATAGAATGCTAAGCACTCAAGCACACGCACAATTTAACAGTTGTTAACACAAGTTGTTGTAATGCAATACACACCAACAATGCAAGTCACACAAGTGATGCACAGAGAGCAGATTAAAGTATGCAACACAGAATACAGGGTGGTGGCTCTCCCTGTTCAATCAGAATTCTGGTACCCCTAACCCGGACAAAGTATGCCTAAAACACTTTAATCGTAAGACAGAAACTGTAAGAACAAGATATAGTTAGAAAGATCTCACAGTGGGGCTCCTTTTTTCAGGGTGCTTTAGTAGACAACTCAACCACTGTAACCTTCACTTACGGTTACAGAGTCGAGATAGAAGATAGAAGATCACGCACTACACTAGCAGATAAAGAGCAGCAACTTCGTCCTTCTTCAAGAATCAAATCTAGGGTTTCAATTTGTGAAACCCTATTTCAAAGACCAAGAATCAATCCAGATCACCGAAAGGATTCCTTCCACACACGGAAAGAGTCACCGCACAAGATTAGTACGCCCTTTTTTGAGACGCCTTCGATGGTACCAAGAACCAAATCTTAGGGTTTCAAACCGTGAAACCCTAATTCGAGAAACAGTGTCAGTCTACAGCGGAAGATGATTACGAGGAATCACACGCGACAATCAATCCGAGCCTTCGGCTCTGATACCATGTCACGAAGATAGAATGAACAATCAATAATCTGAGTGAAATCACTATTGTGAAATATGTGAATCTCTCTAAGAACAAAGAATACAAGTCAGATCATCATTGTGATGACCTGATCTTACAAAATATCAAGAACAGTAATCAACTAGATTTCATCAACTTGATGAAACCCTAACAACAAATACTCAACAGAGTTTTGATCAACTTGAATACAAGTCAGATCATCATTGTGAAATCACTATTCGTGATGAAACCTTTGTTTCGAACTTTGAACCCTCTCATGGCGAGCGTTGCCTGTTAAGACTAACTCATAGAACCCTTATCGTCCGTTATGGTCCTATGGTACTGATTCCTTTGGGAATTTTTCATTTTAATCTGTTCCATTTCCGTTTCCAACACATGTATTCGTATGTTGACCTGTCCATCAGGATGAGGGGTCATAGATTTTCCTAGATTATCCGTTAAATTATAGAGATGAAGAATGATTAGAGATCGGGTTATGAATACCATATAACAATTAAAGCTACATATATAATGGAAAGGGGTTAGGTCTATGAACAAAACCATTGCAGGTTAGTGTAGTCCCCTCAACTCCTTGAGGTCAATTGTTCAAACCCTATCTATTGCGGTTTAATGTAAATTATGACTTTAGATAGATAAAATGGATGTACAAGTTGCCATTTAAAAAAAAGCTACATGTACAATGTTAAGATAGTTATTTTTTTTAACGACAAATATACGACCTTAATTCAAAAAATATATATTATCTTAATCAGACCCACATATTTGTTTCCCGCGAGGACTACACCCTCACCCACCTCAGGAAAAAACCCATTACTTAAAAAACCCTCTGGCATTAGCATTTTGGTCAATTATCTACTCGTCAAACGGCCCTCACATCTACTAATCATAACAAAAATTGTCCGACTAATACTTATCATGGCCAATCGATGGCGTAAGCAATCATGTGTTACCCAAGTGAATCACGAGAGGCATAGCAGGAAACCAAAACAAGGTCAATTGCAATTGTTATAAACTGAAGGCCTATATCGAAAGGCCATTAATCCTTCAAAATCAAAGAAAAATAATTACAAAAACAAAATGATTGGTACTAGTAATTAACAGGCATTGATGAGTTAAACAGGAATCGCCAACCCCTTCTTGGCCATGCTATCAAGAACATCGTTCAAAGCTTGACAAAGTCCAAAAATCTGTAGAAAAAAAAATTAAAAAGAACATGAATTTGAAACCAGATAAACAAGTTCCGTGTACTTTTCTTTCATGGGAAATATTGATACTTGCAAAACAGGAGGTTCAGGTCATCTAATAGTTAAGAGTGATTTGGGTCAAAATGATCGTTTTACGATAATATAAATTAGTTCAAGTCAAAACAGGTTCTGACGTAAATGGATTCAGGTTGAAACCAGTTGTTTTGTGAAAAAGTATAAAATTGGGTTCACTAGCTTTTAATGGAGGTTAATGCAACAACAGGCAAATGCTGTGGTAGCGGGGGTGGCAAAGTAGGTGACTAGATGGTGCTGATGACAGTGGTGGTGGGCGGTGGGCCATTTGGATCCATTAAGTAAGCAAGTATACTACTTTGACTCATGTAATCTGAGTAGATCCATATGAACCCCTATTTCTTGAAACATAGGTCATAATCGATTATCAGGTGCAGGAAAAATGGTTATCAGAATATAAAAAGAAGATTAACAATTACTAATCACAGAAATAATAAATCACCTGTTGATCCCATTGCTGAAGTTCTTCATTATCATCCTCGAAATGAATAACTGCTTCTACCTGAAATTTAGAAAAACTAAGCATTAATCAAACGTTTAATTGGCCCAATATCTGAGTTGCTTGCTTGATTGTTTTATCATGTTCTAACAGCAATAAAAATTCACTTTGTATCTTATTCTGGCAAAGTTTCAGACTAAAATTAACTATTTACCCATTATCGTCATTACAAATTTGTATGGTATTGTTTTGGGTTCACTGGTTCCTCCTATTTTGCTCAAGAGTGTTTTAGATATTTAACAACTAGTCGAACATTTTCATTTAACGATGTGAATGCTAATAAACGAAAGTAAAATTAGATGAATGGATATACGACACAAATGAGTCAGAACTGAATAGATCTCCTAAAGGTACCAATGCATTCAGCCTTTTAAATTGCTTGTATACATAAATCATAACATTACAGTACATTAGTTTTTTTGTGAATTATATTTAACACGCTAACGATCAATATAAATTTAGTAAAATGACCAAATTGTGTTGCAGGTCAAGTCAACCCAGCCTAATTCGATTTGTAAAAGACTACCATTGTAACTCATTACCCAGCCCGTCTGACCCACCATTGTGCCACTTTCAGTAAACAGATATTCTAACATGCATATACAATTGTCGATGTCCATTGCAGATTTATAACTAATAAACCTACCAAATAGACAATTTTTTTCTTCAAGTATCATACGATGTATGGAATTTGGATATGCACGCAAGTAAATGTTATTAATACCTGATCAATAGATCCCTTCATTCTATCTTCACAGACCATTCTTGATGCAATCTTTTCTGCCTACAAATTACAAACAACTTCCATTTACTATATGCCTTCAACAAGGTAAATAAAAAACATAAAACGAAACAGTAAAACTAAAAACATACCTTGTGAGGCTCAATGCCCAGCAATGTTCCCAGCTCATCAAAGCTAATTTACAAAAAATATGCAGTTAGGCATTGATGGAATATTGAATAACTTTAAGAAACTTGATTTTGATTATCTTCTCATATCATGGGTGTTAATTGCCGAGGTTTAGATGGTAATGAGGTTGTGATCATCACAAGATGTGAGGATCACTGAGAAAGGTCAACTGTAATCGTAAGTTTAAACAAACTTTATGAAAATTTTGAGGAATATACTTCTAATATATTGTCTTATGTTTGTGATAACAAAAACACATACTACGAGCAACCTCATGAAACCACCAGAGACATAATAAAAAGAAAGAATATTGGTATACCTTATGTTTGTATACAATTTGCTTGCACTCAAGAGATTATGTTCAATCATTGCACGGTCAAGGACAGTAAAATTGTCAGGTAGAAGTGCTTTCTGTTAAAGAAGAAAATGTCAGATCAAATATAGCAACAACTCATCACAATTAAGAAGCAAGTTCGTGATTGGAGGTTGTAGAGGTAGGCAGGTAGCCAAATGGCAGTGTTAAGCAGGTTTGTTAACTAAAATACAGGGATCAAGACTCTTTGGTATGGGTTGGGTTAGCCCAAAGCATTGTTTACCAAAACTGCCTCATGAGCTTATAATCATTAGGATGCAAATATGATGCAAAATCAATTTATTCCATTTTTTAAGAAAATGATTAGTAGGTTTTATTCACTCTAAGCGGACGTTCCATCATTTGACCAATTTCCTATTAAGGTAATATCATTCTACTTATTTGACCCGTTAGAAAGAAAGCATACCCCGAAGCAAGCAATTTATATGTAAATGGGCCAAATTGCCATCTATAGTTCTAATGGTACCTGATGTGCTTTCAGCTCTTCAGAGAATGCATCTATCTCAGGTTTCCTCAAGATTCTCTCTAAGTACACCTGAAAAGTTCAAAATCATTACAACTTATATGCACCTTTTGCAGTAAGATAACAATCTTTTGCATAATATTGAATTTTTTTATCAAAGATAATACCTTTTGCAAAATTGGATAAATCTTTAGCCTTGAGCATCGTTCATCCTTTAGAAGAAAAAAAAACAAATAAAATTAAAAAAAAAACAAATAAAAGAGCAGCCTAGTGCCTACTGAATGTTAAGGCATAATATTATTGGCACAAAATTTATAGGAAGTTCCAAAGTTGTGATGATGTCTTAAAGCAAAATATTTACTTTGTACAAAGTTGCAAGAACACGAGAACGCTGTGGACCTGCAGCGGCCAAAATTGTGCAAGTCACTGCAGCAGCTAGGGCCTGCTCGAGTGCATCTTCATCAATCACTCTATGATAGACCAAAGACACATGAGTCAATTGACAACAGAGGAAACAAAAATAAAATTAAAAAATAGATAAACAGGAATTAAGTTGCAAGTTGCAACAGATGTTTAATGTATGCACACGTGAAAGTAACACAAAAATTTTATAAAAAAATGTCCAAGTTGAGGCTGATAGAATACATACTCATCTCCTATTTGTCGCTTCTCAATTTGCGAAATGTCATAATAACGAAGAGCAGCTTCCAAGAACTTTCTTTTTAAATCTAGTATCCTTGCATAACAGACCTTTAGAAAGGGGAAAGAAAAGAAAATATAATCAAGCGTCAAAATAACACAATGTCAACAAGAAATCAAGTTGTATCAAAGTTCTTGAAATCTCAACCTTGTACTGTAAATTCAATACTTCATGTTGACTGTTGCTAACCATGAACGAAGCTTTGTTAATAAAAGCCTCTGCATTCACAGCATCATCATCCTGCCAAATTGCAGTCACAAATGCAAAATTGTTCGCATAAATAGTTATAATCATTTCTTCAGAATGCCATATATCCAAAGATAATTGACCTCAACAATCCTGATAAATATTATTGTCCCATTTATATATAAAAGAAAAATGCCTCTTCATGTTAGCAAAAAAATTACCTCCAAGTAAAGTCGAGCAATTTGAACACATTTTGTCAACCTGAATTTATCATCAATCACTCTGCAAACATGAAATAACCAGAAAGGAGTGTAAATTAGAGGCAGTTCCTAAAAAGGGTTAACAAACATGAAAAAAAAGCCAGGTACAAATATATAAAAAGGGCAAACATGAAAAAAAATAAAAGCCAGGTACAAATATATATAATTATAAACATCACTAATGAGATTAATATTACCAAACTTCTAAAAGATATTGCTTTAGAGATATGCTTGGCTTTCTTTTTGTATCCTAAACATGAATAGGGTTTGGGTGGCTTAACTTGAGCTAGTTTTGACTAACAAGTATATTTTTTGCAAAATGATTGCAGCGTGTGAGATGTCTCATACAGTAAACAAACAAGATTTTCATTCTTCCCTACCTCATTCCAGAGTCAAGATCAATGCCACTGAGCATTTGTGCTGCTTTTGACCATAGTTGTTCAGATTCATACAAATCTGCAAGCTTCTCACGTATAACAAGGACCTGAAAGTTGAAGGGTCTACATGAAACTTTTGTTTATATACAAATCAGAATACCACATTTGTCGATTCTGATCTCAGAAAAAACCAACCACAAATAATAGGCATCTTGATTCTTGACACTTGACAGAAGTCATAATCATTAACTATTAGTTATCAGGTATAATATTCCACCATAACAATCTTTGCGATTTATTGTTGGAAATGAACATATCTAGATGTACGCATGTTAAACTCGTTGTAAGATGAAGAGCATAATATCATACAACTGAGAAAGATAAAATGCTGGACGTACAAAACAATTCCATACAAATTGTCATCGAACAAGATGACTTAATCCAAAGATGAGATGCTATAATTCACCCACAATAGACAATCTATAAAATGGCTAGATATTTGTGAATCATCAAATCATTAGCCGAGTATATTGCACCCAGCTACCCCCAAATTCTACCAGGATTAGAAAGACATCCACTTAGCCCTTTTCTAATAAGCAATAACCCAATTTCATAAAGCTAATCCAATTTACTTAAGTCTGCTGCCAACCAATAGAAACTAACCCTAGAAACCTTCAAATTCAAACTTATATACTTACACATCCAAGAACTAACTTCAATAACCACCACAACTATACAATGCAGTTAATATGTGCGGCATAATACTGTAAGGCTCCTACTGAACAAATACATAGATGACATATGACAGATGACTCAGTAAAAAAAACAAACCTGTTCCTCAAACGATACAACACGAGGCTGAATCTGATGGAGCGTGTAATGAGCAATCTCCTTCTGATTCTCCGGTTCCAACCTCCCCAACTCCTGCGCAAATTTCTGTAGCAACTGTCGTGATACCACCAACGGAACATCGTCCGAAAGGACTGCCAATTCAATACAACAATCAATCAACTAAAACAACATACATAGACAACAGACTACAAATAGTGAATCACAATCTGTTAGATTAAACCCTAACTGTGGTCGATGAACTTTTTGGCCTGTACTATGTCGTTGGAGGCGATTACTGACGAAAGAATGTGTTTGTATTCTTCGATCTTTTGGCGTTGATCTCCGATTGCAGAAGCACTTGCGAATGCACTCTCCATTTGGTCGGAAGTTGAATTTGGATCGGAAGTTACAGGTTTTGGAACCCTAGAAGTGTGCGAAAGGGGGTTTATGAGCTCTTGCTGGAATAATATTGTTTTACTTGATGAAAAAATATATGTTTGCTTTTACATCCTTCATGAACGAGTTCTTTCCTTTATCATGATTAGAACGAGTGAGGAAACTCGGTTACCCGAGACCAACTTCGTGGTTCCCGACTCGACCCGGGATCAATACCCGAGTTGTTTGAAATATAGAAACCGAGATTGTGCCCTACACATCAAAATTGGGAATCAGTCATTTACAATTTCGGTTATTCGGTTAATGATGAAATCCCGAGTACCGATTATTGAAGAAAATTTAATTTCTTGATTTCAACTCTAATTCGGTTATGTAGATGTTGATTTAATCCAATACCATTTCAATCTAGCTCTAATTCGGTTATGCAATTAATTGGTCAACACATTCATTTAGTGATTTTAAAGGCTCACCTAATGAAGAAATTACAGGCAACAGTCGAGGTAATGCATAGCAAAGGATCACGGATTGTGAATGGAACAATCAATTGAAGAACAGTTATATTTGATCGCAGATTGTAATTGCCTACATAGTTTTACTTGATGAAGGATAACCTAAATTACGTGACTCGTTTTTTGTACTGAATTTAAATGGAAGCGTAAAATAACTTAAATTTACACCATCGAGTAAAAAATTATTATATTTGAGACGACTTCAAACAAAACTTATATTGAAACATAAACCAACTCAAAACGCACATAAAATAAGCACATGCAGCAGCATCATATGCGACATAAAACTAAATTTATATTGAAACGTAAAGTAACTCGAATTTATATCGTCGAATGAAAACGTATCATATTTGACCCAACTCGCTTACAAACAAATTTTACATCGAAACGTAGATGTTATATTTTTCCATGGGAAAAAGAAACATGTTTATGTTTCTGTTAACGTTCAATTATTAGATCAATCTTACTGTAATTATAGCATGTTTATTAGTGTTGTACCAATTTAAGTCCTTACTTTCGAACCGTTAATATATGTACTTCAGGAAGATAATTTTAAGTAGATACATTGTGTTTGACAAAACACACCCCTGCTAGTCGTGCTAGCATGACTGCATATCAAAAGACTGTTTAATTAACATAATTTCTATTCATGTGATCTGGTAACCACAGCCGAGGCATAACAATATTTGTCAGATTCGATTGTGAAGTTCATACACTATGTAATTTGTTATGTAGACTAGCTATCTATTAATATTATTTTGCTTACTAGATCTGCTTTTAATTATGTTGTTGTTTACCAAACCCTATGAACTCACCAACCTTGTGAAATTACATTTATTTGGATCACACGCTTTTGTGCTATTTAAATTAAATGGTCAACTTATTATGGTTTCGCAAATGTTTTCTTGAACTCATTATTAATTATGTTTTTGGGATTTTATAAAAATATTAATATTATGTTTTGTAATTATCGTGTCGTTTGGTGTAACTATTGACTGAGATCCTGGTATGTCATATGCCTAACATTAAATTCCGTTTATGAAAATTGAGAGTGAGACAAATCCTCCATAATCCATGACGAGATAACAAATCTATTGAATAATTCATTGTTGTCTACATCTCAAAATAAAGGGTATGGTAGAGGATCATCGGAGCAGAGCAGTAGTTTCATGTATGGTGTAACATACTTATCAATTACTTAATCCAATAGTTTGATCTATTAGACAAGATCCTACTAATAGTTGACTACCACAACGTCTATTGTAGCTCGCAAGTCTGGTTTATATTGATGTAGACCGAAAAGCCATGGTCGTTCCTTTGTTTGATGACCATGCTCAAATCAAAGTGGTTCTGACTCGATTTCTATCTTATTAATGAATATGAGATTTAGTTTTTCACTTTTCATTTTCTATATTTATAGTTCATTATTCATTTCCCATCCTTCATTGTACTTTGCTAGTGTGAAAAAGAAAAAAAATAATTATAAAAATGAATAAGTATTATTTAACTAAATAGAGATACAAGAAATGACATGGGAAGAACTTTATAACATAAGTGAAATTTAAAACGTACTTTTAGATAAGTTATAAAGAAAGCCAATTTATTATTTCACAATTAGGCTCAATGTTTAGGATTTAGCTAAGTAGTTTTAGGCTTCTGTCTATTAAAACAACCTAAACTCTAGATCTTAACCCCCTATAATTGGGTCAACCTCTTTGTAAAGAAAAAACAAATACTCTTGTAGGCTTGATCATTTTCTAACGAGTTTCCTTGCTATAGGTGTACATACAAGTTTTTGAAACAAAAACAAGTTCAATTAATTTGTTCAAAATGTTCAAAATTGATTATTTCAAGAACCGGTTTGGTTATTAACCCGGTTTCGAGAACCATTAAAACACCGTTTGTTTATTGCTAGTTAAAAATGAATGGTTCTTAACCGGTTCATGCAATGAGAATGTTAGCTGGTTCCTAACCAATAGTCATTATTAGTTGTAACACCCGGTTATTTTTAAAAGTCAAGATATGAAGAATAAAAGCAAGAAAGGCAATAAGGTCCAAGTGGAGGGACTAAAAGTGTAAAAAGGACAAAAATCTTTGAAAAGTTGGTGTAAAGGTGGGCATGGCCGCCCACCCTCACTTCACATCACCATTTCTTCGGTTTTAGAGAGAGAGAGCAGAGAATACTCTCGGATTGAAGAAGAAGAAGAGGAAGAAGAAAAGTGAATTCAAGGTTTTTATGTTTTTATGTCGGGTTTTATCCCGGTTATGTGTTTATGTGCTTATGG
>BJCM01000556.1:0-11110 GCA_018326385.1 Flaveria bidentis | reverse complement strand
ATATATATATATATATATATATATATATATATATATATATATATATATATATATACTAATTATCAACTTACTTGTGTATTATGGGTTGTATTATATATTTGATAAGTTGTATCTATCTTTTTCGTTTTTCTTATTTTTTTTTACTTTTTTATCTAACCTTATATTTTTACATATTTTATAATTTAGTCCTATTATTTTTTATTTTCATATTTGGTCCCCTATACTTTTTATATGTCAAAAACTTTTTGTTTTACTTTCGTCTAAATTTTGAGAGTTAACATTTCGAAATGTGCGTATGTGTTTTGACGTTTTTATGCTTTTTATTTCTCTATTTAACGGCCCTAACACAAGACAATGGTCCTAGATCAATTTACTTATTGTGTTGGATATCATACGTTTCACTTGCGTGTTAACGTTTTTACATCTATTTTTCGTTAGGGTTTATCTTTTTCGTTTTTTATTTCTTTTTTTAGTACGATTTTTCAGTGTTCGTACTTACTAATGGTGACGTGTTGTTAGCACTACTTTACATGATTTTACACCCCCGACGCAACACAGGGGTTTAATACTAGTTTATAGAGTATAAAACACATTATACACATATGTTTTATAGAAACAAACTCAAGTTAAAAATAAGAAATATAACATTTCACATTGTACTTGTTATTCAAAATGTTAAAACATTATACGTACAATATTATACATAATTTCTAAAGTCTAAAATAATTAACAGACAAAATTTATAACAAACTAGAAATAAGCTCCCTGCGTTGCGCTGGATGCATAAAACCATGTCAAATAACAAAAATGTCACATCACCTCTAACGACCACCAACACTGAAGTTGCGGTGTGTTAATACGAAGAATTTAAACCAAAACGTAAACACATAGAAAAATATAACTAAGTCGATCTAAGATCCGTGTTTTGTGACGAGCCCTTCAAAAGGAAAAAATAAACATCAAAATATTGAACCACGCGTGCGTATTGTGTTAACTTGCAATTAGAATACATGTTGAATCACAATACATGTTGAGTCGTGTTAACTTGCAAAACTTAAAACGAAACGTAAAAGAAATATTTGCGAAATATAAAAAGTATAGAGGAATAAAATTGAAAATATAAAAGTTCTGAGATTAAATTAGAAAATGTGAAGAATTTTGGATTAAAAGTAAAAAAGTCAAATTTAAAAAGATAAAGTGTAAAAATAAAAAACTTTGTGTTAAAAGTAAAAATCCAATTTATTTAAAAAAAACCCTCATAAGTACAACACCCTTATGCATAAAAGGATCGATAATTAATATAATATAAATATGATTATAAATTTTTTTTAGAATAACATATCTTTTTATCTTATTATTACAGGAAATCATATCTTTTAAAAACAAAAATTACGAAACAAGATTGTGAAAATGAATAAGATACGGTAATTATTAGTAACATTAAATGATAAGATACACAAATCACCCAGTACAACCCATTCTGCACACAGTACCACTAATAATGCACGTAATATCTTCTTTCCTTATTTACTACATGCTTTACTATAAAGATGTTAAGTTTCATGACATATAGCCATCAACGACGCTAGATTCCACCACCACAGTTCCATTACACCATTCGGATTCAATGGAAGTTCAGACACAGTTCCAATTTGGTTTCTAGATGATTATCATTCTCGTTCTAAACTATAATGCTGCTTGTCTGATTATCATTCCTTTTTGTATTTTCGTTTTTGGCTGATTCTAATGACGATTAATCTTTACTTCGCAGATCACACATGGGAATTTGATCATGAAACTAATCGGACACAATGTTTGAGGTTAGTTTGATTGTTTTGTTCTTAATCGTAAATTACTCTATTATACTGACTTGTTCCACAAGAATTTGACCTTATACACCAAGATTTACGTGTGTCCATGAGTTTTTGTTTCAATCAATTTGGGGCATTCTTTTAGCAAAGTTATACATGTAAACAGTTGTAACATCAAGTCACGGTGAGTCCCCTTTTTCTGAAATAAGATTTAAATAGAGTAATATTCAGTTTTTATTTCGATTAATTTGATGCAATTGTGAGAATCTAACCCTATGTTTTGCAATGGACTTTCCAATTACGTTGGACGATAATCTGTACGTCTGTGACTGTAGCTGATCATGGCACTATCAAGGTTAATGATCTTTGTATCCTTTATAGCATAATCCACACAATGTAAGTGCAGACACCGATCCAATTCGGGTTAAAGATGATTATCATTCTTGTTCTTATGCAGCTTATTTGAATATTTGAATGCTTTCTTCTCGTAGTATTAACCCCTTCTGTCTTGTTTTTATGTTTTTGGCTGATTCTAATGACGGGCTAATCTTTATACTAGCGACGCATAATCTGATTGTTTTGTTTTGAGTTGTTCATCTAGCATTTCTTTTGGAAGATTGCAGACACTAAATGTGATTCGTGTTATATGAGGTGAATTTGATTATTTTGTCTTAGACTCTTAGTTGTACTTGCTAAGTTGGTAAATTTGATTATTCAGTCATCTCCTTTACAAGATATTTGTTAATGATCTTCCTATTCATTACATCATAATATAATACTTTCGTCATTTTGTTGCATCTAAGACGCCTAAATTTACACTTCGGTTGTTGATGAAATTAGATGACAATAGAGTACTGGAAACTGTTGGCATACCACTAATATACTTTTGTGGTTCTTGTTAGTGTAGGAGATACATTAGTTTGTTCTTCTTGTATCAGTAATGTAGGAAATACATGGATTGAAATTTCCCCTTTTTACAAATTTTACTGTGAAAATTGTTATTTTGTTACTCTAACAACCATTCTGTTATCTTACCTCTATTTTGTGAGTTTCTTCTTCATTTCTTTTTGCATCCCACTTGCTGATAAGAATGTAAGATATATGTCTGGTGGAAACTGTTGGGCATACGGGTAACAGATGATAGAGGTTTGGTACTCCTTACAGCTTGTGCCTCATCTCAGGTGATCTTCTTTCCAAAGGAAAACCCACCGGCATTCTATGGCTTATTAATTTGTTTTTCTTATTCTATATCTGACAAAACACTTTTCATTTTTCATGTTGATTACTCAGGTAGGCTGCCTGTTACACTTCAAGAATTGATTGCAATGCAGAGTGCAAAAATGAATTACACTCGATGACCATGAGCTTGCTGCGGTTACTTGTGTGAGTCAAAATACTTGTCTTTCATTCACTGAATATATGACAGTTTTAACTCATTTACTTATAATAGCAAACCAAAACAATTAGATGTTGTTTCCATAGTGATGCCAGTTACGGGAACAGGGAATCACAGCTACCTTTTCGTTGCATCTAAAAACCCCTCAATTTACACTTAAGTTGTTGATAAAATTGGAAGATAATCGACTGCTGGAAACTGTTGCCATAACACTAATTGATTCTTATGGTTCTTGTTAATGTAGGAAACACTTTGAATTGTTCTTCTCATACGAGTGATGTAGGAAATACATCGACTGGTGGAAGCTGTTGGCGTACCAGTAACAGATGATAAAGGTTTGGTATGCCTTACGGGTGGAAGCTGGTGAATTGTTCTTCTCATACTAGTGATGTAGGAAATAATCATAATTGAACCCAAACTGGTGGTGCAAAGGCAACTGCTTGTGGCACCTAGGCTTCTCTACCTGTAGTTACTGGTAAGGGCAACTCCTGCACCGGCGGGAAACCAAGGAGAATGTTCATTTGGCCATGTGGGTGATATGACAATGGCAGGAGACGAAGAAAGGAAAGATAGACGGAACAGGACAAAACATTGATCGTATTTATTTCCATCACCGCCTGGTTGTTATTCAGGTGGCTCTGTTAAATTACATTGTTAATTTTCTGTTTCAGATTTTTTGCTTTCACTTCTCGTTTCTGGCAGAGGGTGGCTCAAAGCATGGATTTACTCTTGTTCAGCACATAGTTAATTTCTTTCCAGAAGTATTGCTACAAAAAGGGTTAGTATTTTGATGTTATTTATATTCACTCAGTAACACGCACATAATGATGAATTATTGATTTTCTCTTTGCTATATCTGAGTCTTCCGTTGGAATCTAAAGACGGTCCTCTAGACCGATGTTTTTTGTGTTATTGGACAAAATTGGTGCCGTTTTCCCACGCCTCATTTTCCATAATAATTATGAGCTGCAAAATTCACACATGAGGTAGAACCTTTGTTGAGGAACCAAGGGATACTATTGCGGTTACATAATGGTTTGAATTCTCTCTTTTTCCCAAATCATTTTGTCCATAAAACCAGATTACTATTGAAGGTATTCAGGATTTCAGTCAGGGTGAGTCCCCTTTTCTGGAATAAGATTCAAATTTAGATCGAGTAATAGTAATTGGTATCTCGATACAATTATATCATTCTAACCGTACAGTTTGGAATAAATATTTCAATTATGTTTGATTGTTTTCTAAATGTAAAAGCGCCTCTGGCATTCAGAACTGAATTACTGGTTGGGTGGGAGGACGATCATCTATACATTGTTCTGTGACTGCAGTTGATGGAACTGCCAAGGTTTGGTACTCCTTACAGCTTGTGCCTCATATCAGGTGATCTTTCTTCCAAAGGATAACCCACCTGCATTCTATGGTTTACTAATTTGTTTTTCTTTTTCAATATTTGACAGAACACCTTTTATTTTTCATTTTGATTACTCAGGTTGGCTGCCTCTTACACTTTCAGATTTGATTGCACCACAGAGGTAAACAATTGAATCGTCATCTATAGAACCAAAGGTTAATGATCTTCCTATTCATAAAATCTAATAGAAGACAATTTCCGTTTCGTTGCATCTAAAAACCCCTCAAGTTACACTTAAGTTGTTGATAAAATTGGAAGATAATCGACTGCTGGAAACTGTTGCCATAACACTAATTGATTCTTATGGTTCTTGTTAATGTAGGAAACACTTTGAATTGTTCTTCTCATACGAGTGATGTAGGAAATACATCGACTGGTGGAAGCTGTTGGCGTACCAGTAACCGATGATAAAGGTTTGGTATGCCTTACGGGTTTTGCCTCATCACAGGTGATATTTATTCCAATGATGACCCACCTCCATTCTTATGGTTCTTGTTAATGTTGAAAGTATATTGATTTATTTCTTCTTCTACATCTAACAAACCACTTTTTGTTCTTCTTTTTGATAGCTTAGGTAGGCTGCCCGTTACAGTTTAATAAAATGGTTAGGAGGTCTTACTCATTATAATACACTGTGGGTAACATTTCACATGTTTGAAATGTTGCTTTTTTAGCTATTTATTTAACTGTAACTGTAAGGCCTGTTATAGATAATAGTAATCAAATCATAAGCCATGGGTTAAAGCCTTGAAGGTATTCAGAAATTCAGTGAGGGTGTTTCTACTTTTCTGGAATAAGATTCAAAATTAGATCGGGTAATTGTAATTGGTATCTTGATGCAATCCTATGAATCTTACCCTACATTTTGGAATAAAGGTTTCAGTTAAGTTTGATTGTTTTTTAAATGTAAAAGCGCCTCTCGCATTCAGAACTGAACTCCTGGTTGGGTGGGTGGACCATCATCTTCTACGACTGCAGCTAATGGCACTACCAAGGTAAATGTTCTTCGCTTTTTTTTAGTCGAAATTTAACATTTGAACCCAATAGTCATTATATTGCATGTAATATGTCCAATTTAGAGTTCAGTTGCAGATAAACTTGGAAGATAATCGGCTGGTGGAAACTGTTGGCTTCCCAATATGTTATAAAGTTTATGTACGCCTTATGGCTTGTGCTGTTGTGTCTTATCAAAGACGATCATTCTACCAAAGGATAACCCACCTCCATTTTTATGGTTCTTGTTAATGTTGAAAATATATTGATTTTTTCTTCTTATTCTACATTTGACAAACCAATTTTTGTTTTTGATTATGATTACTCAGGTAGGTTGCCAGTTACACTTTAATCATTCATCCTAGTGCCGCATTGCTGTTAGTAACCATGAGCTTTTTCGTTAACGTGTGAATCTTTGGGCGCCATTATCTCACTTATTGATGCAAATTGCTGATGTACATACTTGTGGTGCAAAGGGAGCTGCTTGTGGCAGCTAGGCTTCTCTGGCCGTGGTTACTAGTAAGGACAACTACGGAGAACATTCGTAGGGCTGTCCCTGCCTCCGTCTCTGTGGTTACTGGTAAGGATAACCAAATAAACCAAATACTAATCTTCTAGGGGTCTTTACGTGTTTGTGGGTTTGGGATGTTTGTTTTTTTGTTTAGAGGGGTATGTTAATTTTATCAACAGCGAAGAATTCCATGAATGTTTTTATGTCTGATTTACAGGGTCTTTGCGTGTTTATGATAGGAAATATGATCATATTCGGCTAAAGAAGCTAATCATTAATAGTTTTTTTATCCTTTCAGGCTCCACTCTTGAGGTATCTGCACTTCTATGTATGCTTCAATGGTTGTGGAGATCTGAGAATCCATGGTTAAGAAACTAGCTTATTTTGTCTATTAGATCTATCTACTTTATAGAAATGATGATTACTAATTATTGATCTACAAATTCAAATAACGAACAGTTTGAGATGCAATTAAACTATCATTTTGAATTTTATTTGATGTTACGAAGGTAATTTGCAGGTATTGAATGTGATACCTAGATTTACTGGATTCCCATGAAGCCCTGTTCCTCCATAGAGATGACTTAACTGCCATTGTTGTGAGCTTGGAGATCATTGGACACAGCACATGATATTTCTTCATGTCTAATGTCTAACTTCAAACCCTAATTCATAAGATCAGGCTTCAAGTATACACAATATTTTATTAGATCTTAATTATGCTGAATCGAAAAGTTCATATCAAAAAGACTAATTCTCACTTTCAGTAGTTCGCTGACCCAAATTCCTGAAAGTTAGGGAAATTTGTGAGGTTGTTGCAAAGTTTTTGTCATTTATTTTTTCCATTTAATTACTAAACATCAGGTGTTATTTGTTTTTGTATTTAGGTCATGGGTGAAGCTTGAAGTTATCCGTGAGCTAGTGGTTGAAAGTAAAGATGGCGGAAAGAGTTTGAAGGCCCTCTTTTGTGCTCTGTATGCATCATTTATTGTGCCCAATACATTCTCTTTTTAATGTTCTTTTACCCTTTTCTGCAGTGGCTGAATACCTTGGAAATTTCGTGCTTTGAGGACGGGGTCATCACAAGCGAAACAGGAGTGGTGAAATTTCCTGGAGTCGGATAGAATGTCTAGCAGCAAAAATGCTTCCGCACAGGTGATTCGCAAAATTTGATTGGTACTGGGTAATTTTCTGGTATGGCTGAAATGGCCTGTTCCTTTCAGATCGGCCTGAAACAATTTTCTATCCCTAATTTTCGTTTATCTATAACTGATATGTGTGTCGGATATCATAATGAAAGTTCTATTGTTTCAAAATACTCTAATTTTTTTTAATAAAATGTATTGGAGGTCTTAGCCATTGAAATACCTTTTAAGTCACATATCACATGTCTAACATGTTTCTTTTCTAAGGTATTTCCTTAATCGTTTCTGTTAGCCTCGTTATCTATAAACATAGCCAAATCATAAGCCGTGGATTGAAATTTCCCCTGTTTACAAGTTTTATTGTGAAATTTGTTATTTTGTTACTCTAACAACCATTCTGTTATCTTACCTCCATTTTGTTAGTTTCTTCTTCATTTCTTTTTGCACCCCACTTGCTGATAAGAATGAAAGATATATGTCTGGTGGAAACTGTTGGGCATACGGGTAACAGATGATAAAGGTTTGGTACTCCTTATAGCTTGTGCCTCATCTCAGGTGATCTTTCTTCCAAAGGAAAACCCACCTGCATTCTATGGTTTATTAAATTGTTTTTCTTATTCTATATTTGACAAAACACCTTTTGTTTTTCATTTTGATTACTCAGGTAGGCTGCCTGTTACACATTAAGAATTGATTGTACTGCAGAGTGCAAAGGATGAATTGAACTTGATGACCATGAGCTTGCTGCGGTTACCGGTGTGAGTCAAAATACTTGTCTTTCATTCACTGAATATATGACAGTTTTAACTTTTAACTCATTTACTTATAATAGCAAACCAAAACAATTAAATGTTGTTTCCTTAGTGATTACAGTTATGGGAACAGGGAATCATAGCTAGCTTTGATTTCCCAAATGGGGTCGTGATTCTTTTTGGTACCATGAAAGCATTACTAGTAGCGGATGTCCATGAAAATTAAAACATTTCCTTTTTCTGAATATATTAAGGTAATAAATTAATTTTGATAACCTTTTTGCCAATTATCATCATTGAAAATAACATGATGTTACTAGACTAATTGCACTAGATTCCTTAAATGTTTTAATTAAAGAGTGTTTTAGATACATAGAGGTAGTTAAAATATTTTCTTAATTGATGTTGATATGTCAGAGGAACAACTTCAACAGCGAGTTATCGACTTCAGCCAGGTATCTTAAGGTAATCCTCTCTGACTTGATTAATTATACCCCACGAATTATGGTATTGATAATTTTTTTTTTCAATCAGATTGGTGATATCTATCAGCAATATTACAGAGGTAAACAATCGCTATGTACAAGTAAAGGGTTCAAGGTGTTCACGAATTCAGTCAGGCGATGCCCCTTTCATGAGATAAGATTCAATTTAATGAAGTAAAATCCTGTTTTTTACTTGGATTAGTAATTGATATCTAGATGCAATTGTATGAATACATCCCTAATTTTTGCAAGAAAAATTTCTGTTATGTTTAATTGATATTTTTAAAATGTAAAAGCCTGCCTAGAATTCAGAATTAAACTCCAAGAAGCTGGTTGGGTGGGTGGGTGGATGATCTGTGAAAAGTTCTATGACTGCAGCTGATGACACTATCAAGGTTAATGATCTTCCTATTCCCTTAATCATAATTGAACCCAATAGTCATTATATTGCATGTAATATGCCTAATTTACAGTTTAGTTGTTTACAGTATAGTTGCATGCCACTTATTGATCCAGATTGCTGATGTACAAACTAATGGTGCAAGGCAACTGCTTGTGGCACCTAGGCTTCTCTACCTGCAGTTACTGGTAAGGCAACTCCTGCACCGGAGGGAAACCAAGGAGAACATTCGTTTGGCCTTGATCATGTTGGTGATATGAGAATGGCGGGAGGTAAAGAAAGGAAAGATGGACGGAACGAGACAAATCGTTTATCGTATTTATTTCCACCACCGCCTGGTTGGTATGAAGGCGGCTATGTTAATCACATTGTTAATTTCTGTTACGGATTTTTCCTTTCACTTCTCGTTTCAGGCAACGGGTGGCTCATAGCATGGATTTGATTTGTTCACCTCATAGTTAATTTCTTTCCAGAAGTATTGCTACAAAAAGAGTTAGTAACTTAGTACTTTGATTTTATTTATATTCACTTAGTAACACACACATAATGAAGAATTAATTGATTTTCTCTTTACTATATTTGAGTCTTCAGTTGGAATCTAAAGATGGTCCTCTAGACCAGTTCACAGACGAGATAGAACCTTTGTTGAGGAAGCAAGGGATGCTATTGCGGTTAATAAAGGTTTGAATTCTCTTTTTTACCTAAATTATTTTGTCCATAAAACCATATTATTATTGAAGTAATATAAGTGTCATTCAAGGAGAGGGTTGAAGGAAGTCAGGATTTCAGTCAGGGTGAGTCCCCTTTTCTGGAATAAGATTCAAATTTAGATCGAGTAGTAGTAATTTAGATCGAGTACATTTTGGAATAAATATTTCCATTATGTTTGATGTTTTCTAAATGTAAAAGCGCCTCTGGCATTCAGAACTGAATTCTTGGTTGGGTGGGAGGACGATCATTTATACATAGTTATGTGACTGCAGTTGGTGGCACTGCCAAGGTAAATTATCTTCCTGTTTTTTAAGTCTTAATCGAACCCAATAGTATTTTTTGCATCTAAAACGCCTCAATTTTGCACCATACTTGATGATAAGAATGTAAGATTTATGTCTGGTGGAAACTGTTGGTCATACGGTAACAGATGATAAAGGTTTGGTACTCCTTACAGCTTGTGCCTCATCTCAGGTGATCTTTCTTCCAAAGGATAAGCCACCTGCATTCTATGGTTTATTAATTTGTTTTTCTTATTTTATATTTGACAATGCACCTTTTGTTTTTCATTTTGATTACTCAGGTAGGCTGCCTTTTACACATTAAGAATTGATTGCACCACAGATTTCAAAGGATGAATTACACTTGATGACAATGAGCTTGCTGCGGTTACCGGTGTGACTCAAAATACTTGTCTTTCATTTACTGAATATGTGACAGTTTTAACTCATTTACTTATGATAGCAAAGCAAAATAATTAGATGTTATTTCCATAGTGATACCAGTTACGGGAGCAAGGAATCATGGCTATCTTTGATGTCCGAAATGGGGTCGTGATTCTTTTTGGAACCATGAAAACACTACTAGTAGCATATATCCATGAAAATTAAAACATTTCCTTTTTGTGAAACTATTAAGGTAATAAATTAATATAAATAACCTTTTTTTGCCAATTATCATCATTGAGAATGATGCTACTAGACTGTTTGCACTAGATTCCTTAAATGTTATAATGGAAGGGTGTTTCAGATACTTAGAGGTAGTTAAAATATATGCTTAATTGATGTTGACATGTCAGAGGAACAACTTCAACAACGAATTATCGACTTCAGTCAGGTATTTTATAGCTATCCTCTCTGATTTTATTAATTATACACCGAATTATAGTATTGATAAGTTTTTGTTTCAAACAGATTGGGGATATATATTAGCAGTATTAAAGAGGTAAAGAATTGCATGTACAAGCAAAGGGTTCAAGGTGTTCACGAATTCAGTCAGGGCGAGTTCCCTTTCATGAGATAAGATTCAAATTTAATAGAGTAAAATTCTGTTTTTTATTTGGATTAGTACTTGAAATCTAGATGCAAACTTATGAATATATCCCTAAGTTTTGCAAGAAAAATTTCTGTTATGTTTGACTGATATATTATAAATGTAAAATCCTGTCTAGAAATCAGAACTAAACTCTAGGAAGCTGGTTGGGTGGGTGGATGAT
>BJCM01000553.1:0-11205 GCA_018326385.1 Flaveria bidentis | reverse complement strand
AACTTTATAGTTGACCTTTATTTTTAACATGTTTCAGGTTTCCTACTTGAAGATCTTCTTGTGCTCATATAGGACTTGGACCTAGTTTAAATTGAAAGTCTTATGTTATTGGTTGTATCTTGATTGTTTTATAATTACTTATTTGTCTTGTAATGTTTAATGAATAATGACATTTAATATTATTTCAACTTAATTAGTTCCATGTGCTATGAGCAATCGTCTCCCATTCGTCCGCCCCGATGATTCCACCGTCGGTCGGGGTGTGACATCGGCATTCCGGACTCGTTATGGGCACTATGAGTTCGCAGTAATGCCTTTTGGATTGACCAATGCCCCAACAGTTTTCATGGACCTCATGAACCGTGTGTGCAAACCTTAATTGGATATGTTTGTCATTGTCTTTATTGATGACATACTGATTTATTCTCAGAATAAGGAAGATCATGAGGAACATTTGAAGACCATTATGGAATTGTTGAAGAATGAACAATTGTATGCAAAGTTCTCAAAATGTGATTTCTGGATGCGAGAAGTGTATTTTCTTGGTTATGTCATGAACGAAAAGGGTATACATGTAGATCTTTCAAAGATTGAAGCAATCAAGGATTGGCCGGCACCGAAAACGCCCAATGAGGTGCGACAATTCTTTGGTTTGGCAGGCTATTACAGATGATTTATCGATGGATCTCAAGGTTAGCACAACCTTTAACTACCCTAACTCACAAGGGAACCATCTACAAATGGGGCAGCCAAGAGGAATCAACATTTCAGACACTTAAGGACAAACTCTACAGTGCGCCGATCCTAACCTTGCTAGAAGGAATGGATGACTTTGTTGTTTATTGTGATGCATCCATCCAGGGTTTGGGATGTGTACTGATGCAACACAATAATGTCATTGCTTATGCGTCTAGACAACTCAAAGTACATGAGAAGAATTACACAACGCATGATCTGCAATTGGGAGCTATAGTGTTTGCCTTGAAGATTTGGAGGCACTACTTATATGGAACCAAGTGCACAATCTACACAGACCACAAGAGCCTCCAACACATATATGACCAAAAAGAGTTGAATATGCGGCAACGAAGATGGCTAGAACTGCTCAATGACTATGATTGTGCCATGAAGTATCACCCGGGTAAGGCTAATGTGGTAGCCGACGCCCTCAGCCGAAAGGAAACCCCTAAACCTCGTCAAGTACGTACATTGCAAATGACCATTCACTCCGATCTTCCAGTGCAAATCAAGGCTGCCTAGTCTGAGGCCTTGAAAGTTAAGAATCTAAAAGCAGAATCCATGCAAGGTATGGAGAAACAATTAGAGACCAAGACTGATGGAATTCGTTATTTCATGGAACGGATCTGGGTATCACAATACGGGAATTTACGAGAGCTGGTAATGGATGAAGCTCATAAGTCCGTTACTCAATTCATCCAGGTTTAGATAAGATGTACCATGATCTGAAGGAGTGTTATTGGTGGACAACATGAAAGCTGAGATTGCTACCTATATTCGCAAATGTTTAACTTGCTCCAAAGTTACGGCCTCAGACCGTAGCTTACGGCCTCCTTGCATTTTGCATAGTTTTTTTTATTTCCAGCACCTTTCAAGTCATAGTCTTGTTATCCTTTGTTTTCTTCTCAAATAATATTTGTTAAACTTTATTAACCTACATTTAAAACACGTAACAAAGTAATACTATTCGATAAATAAAGTATATTAAAAACGTAATATTAACTATGATACGTGCATGTATATCAACCAATTATCAACTATCATATTCATTTTTAAATTACTTTATTATGACGTCCAGTTTGGTAAAAGGTTTAAGTTATTCTTTGTATTTCCCTATTTTTTTCTACATACACTGATATGATGCCTCTCATATTTTTAAAAATATTATTAAATATCATTTCTTACCATGTTATTAATGTGACTTAATTTTAAGCAAGAATTTATCATATGACACATTCACATGTCGTCTTCTTAGCAATATGCTTTAAATAATAAATAATTTATTAGAATAAAAAATCTAAGCCAATTAATAAAACCAACAATTTATGTGTATTTTGATTAAAAATCTATTTTCAAAAAGTGTAGTAGTTTGAAATACTTTAACATGTCATTAAAATATTTAACAAACGTTAATTTATACAAAAATAATGACATTTAACCTTTTAATTTTTCTATACATTTATTGTTAATAATTTAAAAAATTAATATGAATGTACATATTTTTTGCCAATCCATAGTTTTTTATATTGAGTTTTAACGAATTTGCATGCTATTAAAGTAAACAAGCGACTTAATTATCACGTTTGTGTTTAGAATTTATTTACGTTGTTCAATATTTACTAAACATTTTAAGTCAAGCGGTCAAATTATTAAATGATATTATTTTTTTGGTTTTGCTTTCATTTCAAAGATAAAAAAGGCAAGGAAACATTTTAAAATGATGATTTCCTAGGTTAGATAAGGTTACATAAGTTACTAACTGAATCATGTTTCTTTTATATTTTTATAAATTTTGTACATGTATATCTTAAAAGTAGATATTATATCTTATGGTAATATTAAAGAATGTATTTTTATCCTTAGAATTTTCTTAATACCTACTAACAAAAGGATACTATTTAAGTTTTAAAGAATGCAATTCCTCTTAGCTGTGTGTTTCGTGATGACTATAAACAAAAGTTGGGGTCAATCATTATGAAAAGTAATTTAGCTTTTGAAACAATTCGTCTTCAAACATGGACAATTATATGTCAAATTGTCAAAAGTTACAAGACGAGATGGATTAAAGCACATTATATTGGATGGTAATGGTGAACTTTCAAGTACAAACTTAAATGTCGTATACAAAGACATTTTTAGAGATTTTTAAAATTTTGTGTTTTTTATATTTAAAATTGTCATGTAATTTTATTTTGTAGATATTTTTTTAATTCTAATGTTCTTATAAATTACAAACTTATATTCTCGTGACTATTATATTTTAAATGCATTTAATGAAAATTTTAAATTTTCAACCCATATACACACAAATCATTAGGCTAGTTTTGTAATATAATCTATCACAAAAAGTCAAAAAAATATCTAGAGTAGTTGTTAATTGTTATTTATTTTATACTAACAATGTAAAACAGTTATCGACAAATGTTTTTCTCACAATCATTTTATCAGAAGTCATCTTTTTATAATTATTTTGACACGTGTCATTACCATAACAATTCAATCTTATAATGATAATATTAAATGCTAATAATATTGTATATTTTTTCTAAAATTGTTAAACAAATATTTAAAGAAAAAAAACATGTTTCTTTTTAATATAAAAATGTAATTTTGAAACAACAATCTATGAACGATGAAGTTTTTTAATACAAATAACATTTTAAAAAGACGCCAGTGTTTAAAAATCATTTTAAAAAAATCAAACAAAATTTTCTAATACGAAAGTTTTGAAAATTGTTACTATTGATTTATTACTTAGTTAATTATACATAATTTTTGTTATATCTTATCATCACAAATAATAATTTTATAATTTATAAATATTGATTAGTAGTTTTTAATTTAATATTTTTATTTAATCTGTATAATACATAGCTCAACTATTATATAGAATATTTCATCTCATAACATATATATGACGTGTGTTCGTAGATTTCTCCATTTTTCCTAAAAAGTAGGTTATGTTTATATTAGTATAACTTGTCTTATGTATCTATAGGCTACATAAGTATCACCAAACTAAAAAGTGTGTATTTTCTTGATTTCCACTAAAGAAAATCATGCGTAAGTGGCAAAGAAAGTCTTTTGTAAAGTACAAATTTTAAATAGACTCAGGAGATTAACTTGTTGTGCTCCCCATGTGCTGCTTATTTACTTTTCCTTTATTAATCTTGCTAAATTCCTATTAGGAAACCAAAATATATATAATCCTTTATTAATCCACCTAAGCTACTCACGTATAGAGTAGCACCATCCCAGAAATGTGAGACCGAGTGTATAGACTCGGCCAATACTGGTCTCACGAGTGTTGGGCGCGTAGGATGGCGAGATGTAGTCGTTCAACGACTAGTTAACTCAATATTTTTTTAAATGTTCACACTTTAAATACAATTATAACTTAAATATCTTTCACACACCTCATATTCTACTCGCAACTTTTAAGCAATCTCTATTCCATTTTGTTTTACAAAATGGATTTATTATCTTCGTCGTCTTCAGATTCATCCGAGGCTAATGAGCTTTTCGTTAGTGCGGTTCAAGCCAAGGTCCAATAAAATAGTTCATCAAAAGAAAAGTTCAGGCCCATTGACATCACATGCTCAAAATAAACGGGATCGTGGGGCAACTAACACACATCCTATAAGGAGTTAAGTATAATTTCGCTCCCTAAGGTTTGATAAAATTAATCATCTTCCTACAAAAGTTTTAAAAAATCAACTTTAATCCATAAAAAATATTATTTGTTTTAGTTTCAAACCAAAAGTTTATATTTTGAATTTAAATTAAAACAACTGGTAAAATTTTTGGAATGAAATTGAAAAAAATTATAGAACTTTTGGATGTAAATTGATATTTTTAATATTTTGAAGAAAAATGATGAATTTAATCAAATCTTAAAGAGCAAAATACAATTTAACTCTTTTATAACTTTTATAAGGGATTATTTTCTAAGGACCTAATGTACATGAACCGTTTAGACGTCGTTTTCACATGAGTCGATAACTTTTTGTACAAAAAATTGAAGATATGGAGCGAGAGTTTGAATCTTTTCTGCAAATGGTGGCTTAATATGTTAGCAAGTGATCAACTTGTTTTTTTTATTAAATATAAAAGATTACTTGCAATGTTAACCAATCATTAAGAAACTTATCACGCTAACTAACCTACAATACATGTTTAGTAAGTATGAGACTGATCAAAATCATTGTATATGTTTTTACACACACACAATAATCCATGTAACAATTTATTGTAGCTAGGCACTTGCTATTTCACATTGCTTTACGCCTAATTATATCTTCTTTTAGGCGTGCTTTTCCAAGTGCTAGGGTTTTCATAGAATCTTGAGTAGTAATATCATCACATTGCAAACCAACTGATTGTTTGTTAATCCAACTTTATTTGATTTTTTTATTATCAAAAGCTACATTTGATCTTATGTTTATAAGAAATTCAACTCTTATAATTATGTTAACATAGGCTTCAATCCCAAAAACAAGAAAATTATTAACAACTATTACGTGGTTCAAGTCTATTTCAAAGAAAGTAAATTCCTACTCGCATTAAGTTGAATACCAAAGAACATTACAAGAAAAGAGACTTATGAAATGTAATGCTTGTTAGTCAGTCAAGTCAACATGTCGCCCCAAAAACCTTTTGCCTCGACATGTCGACATCGTGCATATCGCCAATAAAGGTCTAAAAAGTAAACACGATAGATTAACCTTTTAGTGTTTGACAATTAGATGCAAAAGTGTTTTAGCGAATTTTGTTTTAAAAATTAAAAATTAAATATAATATAATAATTAGCTATAGCATCGAAATGCATCGAAACGCTATATACCAATTTAAAAAAAATAAAATAAAATAAATTCTACATCCTTTAACATGTCAAATCAATAGAGTTCCCATTATTATTATTTGTTCCTATGAAATATTTCATACGATGAACAATATAAAAATAAACTGTAATATATATTTTACATTCCAAAGGTGCAACTAGCATATTAATTCAAACAAAGTGCTGCAAATAATGTACCACCATATAACAACTCAAAAAACTAAAACTGTAGAACATAGTATCCCAATAAAAGTAAAACCGTAACACACAATATACCGCCATAACAATTCAAAAACTAATTCTTGCCTGTTGTTCTGAGCTTGGAGTTGTTCAATTTGATCTCGCATTGCTTTTAATCGTACTTGAAGAGGTAGGAGATGTTGTTACACTTGTTGTGTTTGTTGGTCATAAGGGTATGCTTTTAACTAATCGATGTCGTGTGGTCGGTCAAAAATATTAATTAAAGAGTGTCTAATCACCCTTAATAGCAAGGGTAAGAATGGTGTTAAATTCACAGGGAATCACGGGAAAGTGTTAATAACGATCAAACTAAAAGAATTAAACATTAAAAAGTAAATTGATTTAAGGATTTATTTGAAAAATACTTAAATGAATGAAATAAAAAGTTTAGTTTTTATAACAATCTTGGAGAAAAAGCAACTCCCTTCAGGATTCAGGTTTGGTAAACTTACAATTTTTCTAATGAAACCTAATAAGAAGTCATTAATGGTGAATTGTACATGATAGGATCTGAGTGATAATTATATATTAAATCTTAAAGGACTTTAGTCACACAATTATTAATTTGAATAATGGAACCTTAATTCTAATAATTAATCACACAATTATTAAAGACAACCAAATTTATATAAAATCAAAATTAGCATTAAACATCATCAAACTGTTTAAATAACCAAATCATAAATTGAATCCCAAAAAATTTAAAAGGTTCAAGATCCAATCTCAAATCTAAGTTACAAACTAAGAAAAATAAAAACTTGTACAAACCCATCCCCAAAGTGAATCACAAACAAATTAGTCTTGCCTCATCATTGAACCTTCAAAGCCAATTGAATAAATCTTGTAGATTTTGATGATCGTGATGTTGAAAGAGCTTAAGAATGATGAAAGATGCCTAATTTCCGTCCAAGATTGATGTTGTGAAAGGTGATATCGTCCGAGGGTTAGCCCCTCTTAAACCCCCCTCAAAATTAGGTTTAAATCCACCAAAACACGGTAATCGGCGTCGGTGGCTCCAGTTTGGCGTCAGGCCAGGCGTCAGAGGAGATGTCGGTTAGAAGGTTTTGGGTCCCATGATTCTTTTTCTAGTTTAAATTATGCCCATTTTAAGTTATCATTGTCTTGGAACTTCTTTTTTTACATATAATCACCTCCCGAGCTCCAATTTTCGTTTCGTTTCTTCCAACTTATTTGTATTCTTCATATTTATCCTAAAAACACAATAGTATCCCAAAAATAACTCTATTTCCCATAATTTGATAGGTAAAAATGAAAATAAAGTCTTTAAATGTCGGACTTTCACCACCCGGTCACTAACACAAGAGTTGATATATCATTTCATCTTTCCACCAACACTCCTTGGCCACGTCTTCCACCTAAGGTGTGATGGAGACATTCCAACTCATTAGTTGATTATTAATTCCCAGACTTACTTTTTATTCTCTCATACTCTTGTTGAATTTTTCTCTACATATAAAAATTTAACAAGGCATTAAATTTATACTAAAGTTCAAAGGTGTAAATAATTAACATAACTACAAGAAGTTGGATGATAATCCAATCCTCATGAATCCACCATGATCAACCATCGCATTTGTACCTACTCGTTGCTAGACTAAGATCAAACCAAGACAAAGAAAGGAGGTTTTGGGTCTCCTTACTTGCATCAAACTCAGTTCGAAATAATTAGTAGGGTGTTTTAATTCGGTTATCTTAAAATTTCGAATAGTGGATTTTAGAATTCGATCCGAATTCAAAATGTTGGATATTCGTATTCGGATATCCGAATTCAAAATTTTGGATATTCGTATTTGGATATCCGAATTCCGAAAAAATGGTATTATTTAGTAAATTTTATAATAATATAATAGTTTTTATTGAAATTTTTTTGCATATCCAAAGTTTTTATTAAAATATCCGAAATATCTAAAAATATCCAGAAAATTATACTATTTTTAAATTTTTATAAAAATATTTCGGATATCCGAAATATCCAAAAACTCCCAAAATCACTATCCGAATCTCGAAATTTCGGATCTCCATGAAGGACTCGATCACATACATATATGATCTATTGCATTGATCACAATGGATTTTTAGGGTTAAGCTAACAAGAACTTGACTGCAATGACGATGGTGGTGAATGTTTTGGTATATCTTTCATTCCATGTGAAACCAATAATTGTAATCATAGACCAGGTTTGATTTAGAAATGCTTTCATCGTCTGGCCGGACCGATTTAAAGCAGATGACAAGTTCCTTGGTCATGTTACACGATGGACGAATTGAAACAAGGGATCGGAGGGGTTAAGAGTGGCTTTGTCATTAAAGTTATTTAGATTCCAGTTTCTTTCAAGAATTTATCAAACAAACCTCATACAATTCTTTATCGAAATTAATTCTAATTCCCTTACAACATTTAAATTTTTCATTCACATTACGCAAACGAGACGAACCTAATTACCTATGATGTATATATATCATTTCACAACCCTGAATCCTAAGATGTGTTAGTATAATATTTGAACTTAATTTATTACATAGGAGCCTTCTTAAGTTGAGTGGGTGATCCACCGCCGTCCGACAAAAAACAAGAAGCCATGTGTTTAAGACAAAGTAGGTTGCAAAGGTAACTCTTCTTCCCCACTTGTAGGTGCCGCCGCTTGTAGGTTTTGATTCTCCTACAAAACTTTGAACACATATATAATTAATTAGATCTTAATATATTATATAAGTGACACTCATGATTCAGTAACATGATCACAGACCAAATGATTAACGTAAAAGATATATATGTGGACATCACTTTTATTCTGTGTTGTTATTATAATATCGCTACTAAAGTCAAATGTGCGCTTTGAAAGATCCTAATTAAGTAATATACTAATATGGAATCTTATGTGAACTTGAATTGTAATTTGATTATGAGCTTTTTAAAACTTCCTTGTGGGATATTAGACTCATTTGCTACTGAAAATTACTATCGTAAAATTTTTGTGACATATTTTTTGTTTTTTTGTGACTGGTATATGATTAAAAGTAAATCGAAACCAAATATTATAGGACACAAATTTTGTAACTACATTGATTACGTTATTAATTTTGTGATCTATGTGATTTTGTTCGTAAATCAGTCTCAAAATCTATGACAATTTTATTTGGTGGCATGTGGCATTTCCAGTTATATTAGTGGCTCCTGAATTACTATACTACAAAAATAAAAACAAGTGTGTAAATATAAGTTTCTAGCTAAATTTATATATAGTATTACACAATAGTTACTAACTTACAAGGCAAGGTCAGGTACAATAGATGATTTTATATTTGGTAGCTTAATCCCGCAAAAAGAATAAATAAACTATATACCAAAACTATCTAAAGATCGTAACACAAGATCACACCTTGCTCGGTTGGCCAATTATAAAATCTGATAAACAATTAACTCAACTAAACTGTAATAATGTTTAGGACCGAGATCTTACAAGAATCAAATAGAAAACTAGAAATTGACGAAGTGTAGAGAGTCTTATTGCAAATCAGTAGAATGAAAAACGCTAAAGTGGAGAATTAGATGAGGTGTCTAACCATGGAACTCAAGAACAATTGTACATAGGGGAATAGAGAGAAGGTATAGAGCATTTCCGGAGAGAGTAGTTTAGCGTTACAAAATAAACGAATGCACAATTTCTTTCTCACTAACGGGCTATTTGACAACCTCTTAATGGTTCAGATGTCTGAATGGTTCAACATTTAATAATTCAAGCTGTTTGTTTCACGTACACATGTCTGAATGGTTAAGACATTTATCTCTGAATGGTTAAACATTATACTGATGCTGAATGATTACGAGGTTTAATGCTAAATAGTTAAGACATATTATCTGAATTGGTCAGACATTTGCCTTTGAATAGTTAAACGATATACTACCTCTTAATGATTCAGACATCTTATTGGTTTAGCACTTAATCATTCAGAAGTTACCAAACAGTCTCTAACTCCATCTTTAGTCCCTCAATTTCTTAGCTTGCACCCCTTTAGTCCTCCCCGCACAATGTGATACAAAGTCAACCAACATAACTATTTAAACTTTAACAATTCTAATTAGAAGTAGTTGTTAGCTTTAGTGGTTGAGGTGATACTCCAATACTTTATTACAATATAAGAAGATTTTGGGTTCAAATCTTATTTATGATAAAAAAGAGGGTCATGTTAGGTAAGAGGGTTTTTCTCACCTATAATAAGTTTCATCCTAAGGTGATCTCAAGTTCGGGACTGATGTATATAGTCTAATGTATGAGTTTCCTTCGGGGATGTGCCAACCTAGTGCTCTAAGATTCCGTACTCGAGTGATAGAGATGATTGAATGGTCTAGTGACCCAACAGTGACTCAATTAATCGTTTGAAAAAAAACAATTATGATAAAATTATGTTTTACCATTTATAAATGTTATGTAATAAGGAACACATTTTTTATAAAATAAGAAATCTATATAAAACATAATACTTTTTTAAATACAAAGTAATTTTAAAATTGATGTTTTCAAAAAATAAAATTATCTATAAATAATAATTAGAATTTGGAGTTATAATAATGATTTTTTTTAAAATGGTTTGTTTTGAAATAAATTGTTTAGTTTTTTAAGCAAACAAAGTTTTAAAAAGTGATATCATTATTTTATTACTTACTCATATGCAATTTTAATCATATCTTATCTTTAAATATCATTTTTAATTATTTAAATTTTATTCAATTTCATATTTTATTTATGTAATTCATGTAAGACATGTGATACTAAATCTAGTAATATCATATTCAACTCCATACACGAATATCATGTTATCTATAATTCAAAATTTAGTAAATACATACGCAAGTATTTTACTTGTCGAATCAATCATTAAAATTTTTAATTTTACATATAACTAGTACTAAGGCCCCCCGCGTTTGCGGGATGCGTAAAACTATGCTAAGTAGCATAAAAAACACACCAACATTAGCGACCACCAACCGAAACGTAGAACCAAGGACACATCGACGTTAGGCGAAACGTAAAATATATAAAATAATAACTAAGTTGATATTGGACCAGCGTGTTACAACGGTACTGTTAAACATGAAGAAAAATAAACGTAAAAACGTTGAACTACATACGCACACCGCATCATGTTAACTCGCAAAATGTAGACCGAAACGTAAAACGAAAAATTTTAAAGTATAGAAAGTATAGGGACCAAAGTTAAAAGTAACAAAATATTTGGGTTAAATTGTAAAAAATATAAAGATGTTGGGTTAAAATGAAAAAGATAAAGATTAAAAAGAATAAGACAAAAGTTGAATACAACCCTTAAAGCATGATATACAACCCATAATGCATAACCAAGTTGGT
>BJCM01000552.1:0-11305 GCA_018326385.1 Flaveria bidentis | reverse complement strand
GCCCCTAGCCTTGTCGATTATGGTTAATCGGAGCCATTAGGCGCTAGGCGGAGCAAGGCGGTAGTAGTCAGAGAAAATCGGTCCTAGGCGGTGGTAATCGGTGTAATCAGTGGTTACGGTCAAAGTCGGTCAACGTAAAATGAAACGCATTTAACCTAACCTGAGCTCCTCCCTTGCTCCACCGCCGCATCACCTAAACTCAGCTCCTCCCTTGCTCCGGCGAACCCCCTTGATCCGGCGACCTTCTCCGGCGACCGCCCCTTGCGATTAATTAGGGCCTTGCGCAGCTGCAGAGAGCCCCTTGCGCAGCAGCAGCGGCGCCCCTTGCGCTGCCGGTGAAACTCCTTGCGGTGGTAATCGGTGAAACTATATTATTGTGATATTTATGTGTTGAAATATTTGATTTTTAAATTTTAAAACACTTAATTGTTATTTTTATGTTTAGTTAATTATGTTTGAAGTATACTAATCTTAACTATATATATATAATATGAAAAATACATATAAAATCTTCAAACCGATTAATCCCTAGTCCCCACCTCACCGCCCGACTAGCGCCTAGCGATTTTTACAACACTGCATAGAATATGCCTTTAGCCACACAACAAGCCTTTAGTCCTAGGTGCACCTTTAGTTTAAATGCCTTTAGTTCAGCTATCCTTGGTTGCATTAGCCATAGGAATTTACCAGTGGTTTTGCTCTTGTTGTCTTCTACCACTAGTAATTTGATATACTATTTGTTTTTGTATATGTTGCATGCATTATATTCGCAAAAAGAGTTTATTGTGAGTCAGGGTCTCCCTGGGTGTAGCCTCTCTATCCCTAGGGTACAGGTAAGATTTGGTCTCATCTAACTCTCCGGACCTTACTAATTGTGTGGGATTTTATAAGATATGTTTTTTGTTTGTTTGCTTTTTTAATGGTACCTATGCATTACGGAGAAAGATTAAAAAGTAAAATAATAATTTGTGATGATCTTAGTATGTGAAAGAGAAAGAAAAGTTAAACACAAGGATTAATTAGAAATCGACTTACCTTTATAACAGTCTTGGGCCCAGTCACATCTTCAAAACGAATAGCATAACCAACCAAATCTCCAAGTTCAGTTTCCATTTCTTCACTGACTCTTTTAGCAACACTCATTGCAGCAACACGTCTAGGTTGAGTACAACCAACTATACCATTATTTGTATATCCGTCTTCATGCAAATACTGCATAATAGATTGCAAACTTTAGAAAATTAAATAAAATAAAGGTTTGATAATGTTGATAGAACACCAACATAGATAATAATGAAGTAAGAGATGATATATTTGGAGGCCACCTCACTACTAAAACTACTTTTAGTTCCCCCAAGCATGCATTTAGTTTGGTTTATACCAAATCTGACAAAATACATGCTGAACTACAAACATCACTTTCAATTATTTAAGTATAGGGTAATTTCTTGCTTAACAAAATAGAAAAAGTAACCACAAATAACTTTTTTTCCCAAATTACTTTTAAGATGTTGCTCATCAAGCCTGTTATTTTGTCAGGTTTCGTACAGAGGATTAAAGAAAACCAGATACATATTTGTGCATCCTATATATAGTTCCAATAGTTGGATTAATGAAAATGACTGTATGGTGGCCTCCCCAGACATTATTCCATAAATTAATCTACCAAATTGGGTCTAGTAGTTACCTGAGTTAATTGTGTTGTTTTTCCAGAACCAGTTTCACCTACAACCACCACCACCTGATTCTCTCTCACCACCTATTTTACAAATAAAAGAAGGAACAGAAAGATGAGATCCCAAGTTAACAATATAATTGTTCTTGTAGACTACAGACGTTAAAAGACAGGAAAAAACCATAAAAAATAGTAAGCCGAAATGGGTCAGACAGTTCTCTTTTTAATTTAGAACTGTTATTTGAAGTCTGAAAAAGAGAAATTTATGCAAAACGAAAAATAAAGAACCTATTCCTGTCCTGACAAAACCTAGATTTTTATCAGCATCTTGTTTTCTACTATATTTTTAATATAACTTTTAAACAATATTATTAGAAAGAGATATTCTTAGATTATGACAGAACAGGAATTAGCTAACTAGAATTGATTTCCTTGTGTATATATTCACTTGTTTTGATATTAGTTAATACAACAGTATGTTATTATAATACTTAATTGTTCAATAAGATAATCAATTTTGTATAAATGGTATACATATATCTGAAAATAAAAATCATACCTGCAGTAATTCATCACGGACAGAAAATATTGGAAGATATTGTCGTTGTTGTGCAAGTGATTTTGACTTCGCAAAATCACTTACTGCTTCACCTTTTTTCAAATGTTGAGCAAACTTTGCTTCTTCTTTAAAATCAACTTCACCATCTTCACCGACTACAGCCGTATCAGCATCAATCTAAGATGTAGTTAAACCAATACATTAACCAATATATCAAGTGCTGTACTTAATAATTGTATATGGAGGCAGCCCATGCATCTTTAATTTTTTTTAATAAAGGCACACTTATGTATTGAAACAACTGTTTAGACCACCCAAGCACGTATAATACCAAATAGGGCTAACAAAATGCCTATGAACGAAATGCCTTTATAACTAAAAGACAAAAATACCCGGGTTCCTCTATAAATAGCAATGAATCAATGTAAAAAGAACTTGTATGTTTTTTGGTTATTTTACAATACATGGGTTACCTATAATGTTATTTCAAGGGATAATGCATGTGGAGGTCACCTACTTAATAAGCCACCTTAGTATGTATCCGGTTTCATTTATACCTAATCCAGCTAAAAACATGATTGATGATGAAAATGCCCTTAAAAGCTTTGACAAGAAAACATACCCCGTAAGAAATGTTTGGTCAATACAAGGTGAAAATTGTAAGGACATTTTCATAATTAAGCATGTTTTGTCCAGATTTGTATAAGTGAAACCAGATGCACACTTGAATGACTTACAAAGTAGTTTCAATATATGGATGGCCTTAACGGAAAAAGTTGAATAGTTGAGTGTTGGTGGCTAGCACATACATTATCCCTTTCATAAAACATGTATTAAGCATTACTAAAATAAAACATTAACACCAATAGATACCTGCTCTGCTGACTTTTCAACACCAAGAATATTACCGAGTTTAGAACCAGCAAGCTCCCAAAACCTTTGACGTGATTTATTCATACTTTGTTTTTCATGGACTTCTCGAACAAGATTTGAACCTTTTCTTGAAATAATTGCCATATCTGATGTAGGATCTTTTAGAGGCATTATGGGTTCTGCTTGCTTAGTGAACACAATTCTTCCATCCAAGAATGGAGGTTTTGTATCTGAAATAAAACATATACATTTTGTGCATGTGAGTTAATCGCTCTAATATATAGAAAAAAAGACCTAGGGCCTTTTAAATGACTTGTGATGTGTAGCATCATTGACTGCCACAGAACTCAGGTTATTGCTTATGAAAATGACTATTGTTTATTAATAATTCAGAATACTCTTGGATTTATCTATTACCTTTTATTATTAAGTATTCTATCATTTTAATCATTGCTTTCCAGCAAGTAACATGGCTTCGGTGGCAAGAAATATTAGACTAACCTTCCTTAAATTTATAGCCTCGCCTTCTTTCAGTTACCAATTGGAGAGCAAGAAAGTTTCTCCTATACATAGGAAGTTATACTAGTTTTGAAATTTAGAGTTCTCTTTAATTTAACTTGTTGGGGCTTATGGAGTCTTTTGGCCAAAGACTAAAGGGCAGCCCGCCTTAACCCTAATTAGGGTTAAATAAGGAACGTTACCTAATTTATGTTATCTTTCTCTCTGAGCTATATATGTATTATAAATAGACTTGTAGGCATTGTAATTCTTTTCACCTCAATAAAAAAATCAAACCTAGTTGCAACAAAGTGGATGTAGGTCACATGACCGCACCACTATACATCCTCATGTCTTTGTGTTCTTATTGTTTTCAGTTAAAATTTGTATGTGTGCTTAAAAAGTTAAAATAACTAACATAACTTACAACTAAAAACACTAAAGAGTCAAAATATTTCTCTTAATCCTCTTTGTGGTCTAATTATCGCCCAATTAAAACAATAGACAACCCCACAAACATACAACAATATGTTAACAGAACGAATCCATAGTTTCAGCAACATCAACTTAGAGGAGTTTGGGACTGAAGGCCTTCGCTTGTGCTTATAAGCAGCACTGAAGTAAAAATGGCTTATTTCACCCCAAGGGTAAGCGTACACATGAAAGTTTAAATCCACCAACAATAATCGGTTTCAAATAGGCAATCTAAAAACAATATAGAAAACAGATTACTTCCCCAAAACACTAAAAGGGCTCATCTACATTTGATAACACAATAAGTATAGTAGTCAGCTAAAAAATCCAAAACACCTAGGAAGGTAAGCACAGATCCTTAAAATTCTTGCAAAAAAGGTAAGAAGTTCATACCATGAACAAGAAGAATAACCCTGCGTTCTTCCTCATCATCAAATTCTGTTTGCACTTCTGTACCTCTGACAGCACCAGATCTCATAAGCTGTCTATCTTCCCATTGAGCATTATCAGCAGTAAGCTGAGATAGCTTTTTGCTTTGAGCAAGTGTCATTTGGGTTCCATCCCTTCGAACCTACAACCCAAACATATATCACTATATTAGACCAAAAAAATCCAAATAAAAAATCCCTCCACAAACTCATCACAGTATGCACCCCGCACAAGGAATGGAATGATAAAGATCTGTTTAACAGATAGGAAACAAATAGACAACCTCATAAGAAATGTGGTTCCTGCTATCATAATGATTCCAAAATCCATAGAATGAAAATTTATAACTTACTAATATATTGTTTTCTTCAATAAAACAACATGAATTCCTCAAATTTTTCAATAAATTATAAATTTATTTTTTATGTATTCTACAGAAGTCATAATTTCTTTGTTATAATCTATATTTGAAGTTCCCTCAATCTTTCATTTAGTTCAATTTATTTTACACATTAAGTGTTGTATTTTTTATTTAATAATAATAAAACTCTACATCCAGATGCATATAATGTGGAAAGTGATAATTGAAATAATATGTATTTAACACAATATCAAATAAAGAACATTTCATGTAAAATGATGATTCAACTGGAAAACAGAAAAAACTGAATGAACATACAAATCAAACATATCAAATAAGGAACATGTCATGTAAAATGATAATTCGACTGGAAAACAGCGAAAAGTTAAATGAACATACAAATCAGATGGCACATGTGAATGAACACTTTTATTCAGGTGTCAATGAAACACGATAAAGGAATGTAGTAGATGCATTTCATTTTTTAACATGTCCCATTCTTTTGACATTCCATTCCAACCAAACATCCCCAAAAAACTTCATGTAAAGAAGTGGTGTACCAAGATAGTAGCAAACATTACACATACCAGCCTTTTTGCCAGTTCAGCTTCTTTCTTCTGGACAGAAGTGTCATCACCAAGATAAAATGATGAGCTGTCAGCATCAAACATAGTATTGCCTTCTTCTGTGTCATACCTATGATAGCAAACAGGTGACCACTTTAAGCACTGAAAGCAGCATGTACAGCAAAACCACAAGAATGACTGGTCAAGTCACAATATACAGAATCTTGGATCGAAAGATTTAATACTTTCCAATTAGGCATATAATACTATACTTCTTTAGAATACTTAATTAATCGATGTATATTAACAGAATCAATATCTACTAACAGGACTTCACAGACTGTTCAATTATTAGAGAACAAATAAGATGGTTTATACAAAAATATATTAATAGCACTGAAAGATAAAACATGTAATTTTGAAACAAATGAGAACCTTTACAAAAAAGCGACATAAGAGTCTATTAGTTTCTCCATCGTTCAGAGTAAAACCTGCAATTAGCATTTAAGTGTATCTATCCACGTTTCCAGACTTTTCTCCTAAAAAATTTGATATTTCTAGTTTAATAAAGGAAAAAAAAAACTTAATTTTCAATTGCTGGTCTTAACCAAATAAAACAAAATTTCAACATTTGGAATTGATCTCAAAAGGTGTGGCAATGGTGAATCTGCAAATCTGCAGACCAATGGATGATAGAAGAAAAGACAAAAGGGCAAATTTGGTGGAATATTAAATGCTTGTTAACATGTGTCCTTAAAGCACATGTTTGAAAACCTATAATGAAACAATAATCATCATTCAACTTCATTCCCAGAGGCTGTTGATATATCTTAGTTTAATATATAAAATTACCATGCACGATCAGCATTGTATTCCATCTCTAACCGCATACTCTCAGTTATCTCTGGATTAATAAATTTTTCCTTCTCAGCTTCTTCATCCTGTATACACAACATTAGAAAAAGTAAACAAAAGACAAAAGGCCATATGCTTAATATGTTGGCTTCAGAAAGCAAGAGGTGTAAATGTATTTAACCTCAGAGGGAAGTGAATTTTGTGCAGAAAGTGGTTGTTGAGACCTTCGGCCAGATCTTGAAGTTGATGATCTAGATGATCCAGATGCTCGAATTGGAACTGGTGAAGGAGCCACACTATCCCATGGAGAAGCACCATGCCCTGTTAGAGTTCCAAATTTAGTTGGAACAAGCAATCAAAAGTAGATAGTAGGCACAATTTTGACCTTGTAAAAAATCAGTCGAATCATATTCTAATGCTTAAAACATCCTAAATCATTTTATTGAAAATACTAGACTGCTATTGAAATCTTTTACTTTTCTAATCATATTAGACAATAACTTTGTGTTAAAATCTTGAAAGAAAAAAGGTTGCAGGCCCCCCATGAAAAAAGGACATGTTTTGACCCAAACCCATTTTAATCCACCACCCGACCTGGACTAATTATGTCACATTAGAAGTATAATTTTGGGAGGATATGGAACTCAAGTTGAAAACCAGAAGACTTTATTAACTTACCAGATTGAGGAGTATTGCTCCCAAGCCAAGGAGAAACTAATCGTGCATCAGGTGAAGCACCAACAAGCATTGGTGATGGTGAAGGTTGATAATGTCTGCTACTATTTGAAAGACTATCACGCCTTGGTGTATCTTCCCATTCCCATCTTCCATCATCCCAATCAGATCTACCTACAATACCCAAACACACTTTATTAATTTTTAAAAAGTTCACTCACTCAATTGAAAAGTTGAACAGAGTTATGTTTATTCTCACAAAAAATGGAAATAAATTATTCTAAAATTAAATCAAACTAAACCTACCAGGTGTCCTTCTTGAACTCTCATATCTGCTTCTTTTATTCCCATAATCTTTGTATTCTCTTCCATAACGAGATGATTCCCTACTTTGACTTCTTGACTCATCTCCTTGATTATCCCTATCACTATTGTATCCCCTTGAATCCCTACTTCGACTTTTTGACTCGTCTCTGTAATCATTTCTACGCCTATCATACTCTGCTGAATCATACCTAGAACTCCGATGATCAATGCTTCTAGAATTTCTGGATGAAGGGGTGATATCCTAAAACATCCCAATAGGAAATTAATACCAGTAGATAAATCAGTGTCACCACACCCTCTGTTTATATTATCTGGTTAGATTAATATAACTACAAGTCAAATAGTTAAAAGTTACCTCAGAATGTGAACCAGACTTTGAACCATGTCTAGAAGACGTCCCACCAACTCGTTCTTCAGTTATTAGACTTTCTGCAACATTAAGAAAGATATAACAATTAGACTAAACTGTATATTAATTCACATTTATTCTTACACATCTTTTGAATAAAAACACTTATGTATCCATTATTTCACACCATTTTGTTGTTAGAAAAGCATACTCTTGTAGTTATACAAAATATATATAGAACTCGAACATGTTCTTAAATCAAATTTTTACACATACCTTATCAGTAAAACTGAAAACCTTGTATATTTGCTTAATTATCTAAATAGATAATTGCTTAATCAACTTACTAGTAGAAGTTTTGAACTTTAACATGGTACTCACTTTAACACTATAGTCTTTATGCATTACCTTTTCCTTTTAAGTTGAAAATTAATAAATAAGGCGATGAATACCGTTAGTCCATTACACACAAAAAGAACACCATTTTGGTGCTTGGTTGGAGATTGCTTAAAAGTTCATGGATGCAATCATACAAATAAACATTGCCACTATGGGACCTACCAAGAAAAAATCAAAAAAAATATATACCTGAATCAAATGTTTTGCTCCCACTAGAATCACGATACTGTCTGCTTGTAGAACTACGTGCACTGATAGAACTTGCACCACCTCCGGCTTCATCTGGATCTGTGACTGAGGATGTTGTATTTTCCACCTCATCATCCATAGATACCAACATGGAGGAAATCTTTTCTTTTGGAACCTTAAATGATCCTTGAGCATGGGATTCTGCTCGCTTTGCATTTGCAAGGACATCTAATCCTGATTCATGGTAAATTTTGAATGTTTAGCTAATGTAAGAGATCACTTCTCAAAATTAGGAGTGTGAAAAACTCGGTCCAAACCATTCATACCTATAAAACGACCCAAACCTGAGACAGGTTGAACTAAGAAACATGACTAACAAAAAATTTTAAGATAAACAAGACAGACTCAAATTTACAATCAGCTGACAAAGTTAATACTTAGAAGAGAAAAACAAAATGAGAGGTTCAAGCAAGCTTATAGATCAAGAAAGGACTGTTACAAAAGATATGACTATATATAATACAGTACCGCTAGTGTTGAACTTCGACTTGAATATCAATGCATAATATTACAACAACCTGATCAAAATCATTGAAATTGCCACCAAGTAGTCATGTACTACGGTCTACATAAGGTAAGTGTCGTTTTAAGTTGATAAGAAATTCACCAAACCTTAGGTGGTCCTTATCTTGGAGAAGAACAAGGAAACAAACATTATTTAAACATGCCCATGGTATACTAAAGCCCAAGAAAGTCATATACAAAATCAAACATCTGCAGCAGGTATATTAATTTCTGATAATGCATATGCTTTCCTCGACAATAAACTTGATGTACTGACCTAATAATGATTTCCTTTCCGGATGTCGGAATACAACTCTTTCCTTGCCGGACAGATGCAAACCACCGCCACTGGTTTTGTCTGGCTCCAAAATCTCTTTTGTTTTGTTAATATCAATTAAATTCTAGCCAAATTCAAAAAGAAAACAGGTGACTGGCTTTGAAAAGATACAAAGTTTATGGTTAATTAAATAATAGGAGAATCGGACTAACCTCCATGGTCGTCGTTTTGATGAAGCTGGATCACAGTAGAAAAAAAAGTCAATATAATTAGTCTAGCAGGTTAGGGTTTAGTTGAAATCAAGAATCATAGAAAGAGGGTTTTATAAGATGAAGAGTTTGATGCAAAAGGCAAGCAAATAATGAGAGTAGGAATCGATAAAAGGGAGAGGACTTACTTACAAGAATGAAAAAGAGGGAGCCCTAATAATAATCCCGCTGCTGCACTTAAACTAAAAGAATCGAACAACAACAAGGAATCGCTCGCTTTGGATGTCGATGTCGATGTCGATGTCAGTAGAAATATGAACAAATTGGATTTGTTCTAGTCGTCGATCCTTGTAATCTATCTATCATACAGGAAAGATGAAGCTCAAGGCGGTGATATTTTTGGGTTTAAACCAAAAGGGGCGACTTGCAACTCTGGGCATGGGATTGCTTATTTTGGTTCAATAGTATTTTGATAAAAATTTATTTATTAACTTTATAAATTAAAAAAAGTTTTTAAAAAATATTTGAATTAACTTATAAATTAAAACATTATAAAATAACCAAAAAGAAATCATTTAAAAGCTAGGGGAGTTAATAGGAGGTAGTGGATGGATATAATAGAAAATTAAACGAAAAATAGTTTTCAAAAGTTAATAAGTAACTTTTTACCTACTTTTTATCTTATATGAAAAGTCAATTTAAAAAGTATTTTTGGTTTGACAAACACATTTTTTAACTTATTAATTTTGCAAAAGTTAATAAGTCAAAAAAACTTATAAAAAGTTGTTGCCAAACATGAACTCTATATTTTCTTATCATTTATTAATCTTTTTCTTTTTTAATTTAAAACATCAGTTATCATCTAAAAGTTTTATTATTTTTCAAAATTTTCCTTAAATGATTTTCTCACTAGCTCAATATCATTGGTTTAATTTATTGTTTATTTAAGCATACATTAACATAACAAAATTTAGAATAATACTAAAATCTTTAATAATACTTAACATACAACATGACATCATTCTCACATGATTACTCGTATATAACTGAGTAACTACTTATAAATTTTAAATACTTTGCTTTTTTAACTTTAATAGTTTTTTAGTTGTTACTAAATCAAATGTTTATACATACATCATACTATCTTGACAGAGCTAATTGATATAATGATGATTGAAAATTAAATACTTGTCCAGCAATGCATTCGTGCATATAAAGAGAGTGTAGAAGAGAAGTAACTTCTCAATTTGTTTGAAAATTATAATATTGTTAAAAAATAAAGTAGATGAATTTTGTTACCTTACACGTGGTCCGGTTTACCTTCATGTCATCATGTTATCAAAACAAACAAAGAGAGATACAGATACAGATGGTGCTTTATGCTCTAGAATTACATCAACGGCGAAGAACATCGTCTTAATCGAAGGTTGCCGATGTTTCGGGTGGTCCATTCTCTGAAATCACATTTGCGGCGATGAACACCGCCTTAATTGAAAGCTACCAGTGTTTCACCAAGATCGAAGTCAGGCTCGACGTTTGAAGAAATACATGGAAAGAAGCTACTTTCTGAAGATAGAGAAGTAATCCGGAGAAGATAAAGAGTTCGAGGATGCATAGCTGGTATTTGGTGAACGTGGTGACGCTACTTTCTTTTTTCTTTTCAACAATAACAACCCCTCATCTTCTTCAATTTTCTTCATCAACACATGTGTTGCAGATAGTGTTTGCATTTGTCATTTTTACGATTATCCATTCAAATTCTTGCATTTTACTCTTCATTTGAGGTTTTATGATTACGAAGATTGGGATTTTCGGTTTGGTTTCTGAGCTTAGGTAGGGTTGTAAAAAAGTTTATATCTCGAAGTTCGCGAGAAAAGTTCGAAAAAACTCGGCTCGAAAAAAGATCCAATCTAAATGAGTCTACTCGGCTCAGCTCGAATTCTAAACTAGTCGAACTCGAGCCGGGGTTAGCTTGGTTCGAGCTTGGCTCGTGGTTCGGTTCGTTGGCTCGGCTCGTGACTCAGTG
>BJCM01000551.1:0-10086 GCA_018326385.1 Flaveria bidentis | reverse complement strand
AATCTTTTGTTCTTTGCATGTGAGAGAGAGAAAAGGTTGAGTGTGTGTGTTGTTTTGGAGAGAATGATCCATTGAAACAACCAAGGCCATACCCCTTAAAGGGGCGGCCGAAAATCCTCTCTTGGATGGGGTTTTCCCCCCAAAACCAAAAGCTATTTTCTATTAGTTGTTTTAAAATTTAGATATAAAATTAACCTCTTAATTATATAACACATACACTCTTTTATTATTTGGTGTTATTTAACTAAATTAAACAACATTACAAATAATATCCATGAACAAAATATCCATACAAGTTGTTCTTTCTCACATACAATCTATTTAGAAAACCCATTTTCTAAAATAGTGTATTTATTTAATTGCATGATCATATCATCAATTAAACATTAATTGGTGTTTGCTAAGCTTGTTATTGGGTATGACCCGACTTGGATCATAACGTACTAACCACATCAATGTTCTATGTGTCTTGGGCATAAAGAATCCAACATTTTGATCCAAAAGAATGACTCTTTTGAATGAAAAACGTGATTTTTACACTGAAACTAATCGAATCACACACAAAATCAAGAGCCAAAGCTCTGATACCACTTGTTAAGACCGTGTACGTACGGAGTACTAACTAATTATGCATGAAACCAGATCAAATAATTCTTGTTAGGATCGTGTACATACGAAGTACTAACTGATTATGCCTGAAACCAGATCAAATAGTGTGGAATCCTATTTTATTGGCGATCCAATGAGTGAGTACGCAATCCAGATCAATCTAACGATTAAAGAAACGTTAAGAACTAGTAGAAGAAGATCAGATACGAACTATGAACTTGGAATAGGGTTTCTTGATGCTCTGGACGGCTAGGTTATGAGTATATCTCTAAAGTCTAATTTTTCCATGAAATAAGTGGTATTATAGGTTTTTAGTCTTCATTCGTGCGACTAAACCATTAGTATGGTTCAGTCGGGCGACTGACTCATTTGACTAATTCATACGCACGACTGAAGTTCAGTCATGCGACTAAGTCAATCTCATGTCTCACTCGTACAATTGATCCAGTCGTCTAGCTCAGTCGTGCGACTGGTTCATTAGCATGATGTATTCATGCGTATGGTCCATAAGTATGGTCCATTAGCATGAATCATCATATAACAACTTTAAACCTATATAATAAGTTTATATATGTGAATCAGATATAGGTAAACATCAAAACACAAATCATATATTATTACAATGTTTCATTACACATATGTAAGCCATGACAGAATTTTAAATTAAGTACATAAACTAGGGACATATGTATCAACAGATGTCTTGAGCCTTCTATGACTTCTACTTGGCTTTTCTGATCATGTTCTTCCTCTAAGACTTAGTCAACCCAACTTCTTTTCTCTCCTCCAGAGAATAGTGACTTTACTTAGGATGATCTTCTTGACTCTTCTACAAGTCATTCTTCATTATCTCCTCTTCGTCCTTTTCATGAATGGGTTTTATGAGGGGAAGCTCATCTTCACAAGTTCCATACCTTAGAGATCTTCATGGATAGTAGAATGTGTGGATGAGCTGTCTTAGTAGATCCTAGTCCCTTCTTATTCTAATATCAAACTTTTGCATGCAAGATAAGGATATCATGTTCTTGAAAGTCACTTATTTAAGAACACATTTCTTTGCCCTAGCTTTGCTAATCACAAGATTAGCCTGGCATTCAGGTAACTTAGTGATGAGATCTTTGATCTGAGTCTTGTAGTTGGTATGTTGATGTTTAATAATGGAAATGGTTTTCTCTAAATCTTCTATTTTAAGTTTCTAATTATTTTAGATCTTTTAAAATTGGATTTTAGGTGTCCAAAGATGTTCCAATACATTAGCTTCTTCATGATCTGCCATTAGCGCTTGATTTGGAGATGCATCCTCTACCTCAAAGCTCCAGTCAAAGCCTACTTCTTCAACAACAGCTACAACTTGCTGCTTTGGCTTCTCAGGCTGGGTGGCTCCATTAGTGTAGTTTGGTCTAGTTTGTGCTTGGCAACCATTTATTTTTTATGCCTTGCACAATCTAGCAAAGTGTCTTATTTGGTTATAGTTGTAAAACTTCACTTTGTTTTTGTCCAGCCATAAATTTCCAATAGTTGTATTGCTAGGAAACTTTATCCCCGTCCTCTTGTATAACTTCTTGGCTTTGTGAGTGAGAATATCGATTTGCTAGACTGTTTCCATGTACACTGGATCATCTGGATGAATAAAGTCCAGGTCATCAAAGTTGAAGAGAAATTTTTTTGTGCTTTCATTAGCAGACAGAAAGGCTTTTGAAAACCTTGTCTTTTGGAATTGGCTTCCTTGGATGTAGATTTCCCTTGGTGTCTCTAGGAAGGTGATGAAAGGACACTTTTGTGAGTTATCAGGGTAGCAGATGAGATGATGTTGTGGTTCCCTATAATCCCTTTCAACCACATGAAGGCTGAACTGTGCTGCTTGTTGGAGTTTCAAGATGGATTTTGAATGTTTATCTCCATCTTGTAGTCACTAAGAATACCATACAACTTAGTAAGAGTAAGTGTCTTAAGGTTCTCAATTATCTTTATAACAACACAATAATTTGTCCATTGTTTAGGAAGAGAGGACATGAACTTCCTCATAATGGACCTGTTTTCAAGATTTACTCCAATATCCATTAGAGTATCCATAATCTCAACATACCAGAAGTATTATTAAGTCATAGTTTCACCTATGAGTGCATCCCATAGTTGATTAGCAGTTTTGCACTTCTTGGAGCCTCTGTATATGGATTTTGGAAGAGCAGTTTGGAGGGCAGTCATAGATATTTAATCTATAGCTATCTTCTTCTTGACTTCTTTAGAATAGTTAGCTACCTCCTTTGGAATCATACCACCTCTAGTAGTAGCTAAAGATGTGCTTGGTATGTGAGGTCTAGAGACAATAGACTCTATCATCCTAGAATCTTGAGACTTGTGAAGCCTTCCATTCTTTTGTGCCAACTATCAAAATCTTCAATAGTGATTAGTGGGGACTTTGACATGGTACCAGTTTCAATACCAGCCTTTGTGAGATCTTTCATTTACGATGCTACATGTTATATGAAAATAAGGGATTTAAGATGGTGAGATCTTACAATCAAGAGCTTGGAAAGCTTTGATATAAAATGTAGGACCGGTTAAGGGAGGTCCATAAAATCAGCCTCACAATGAAAAGAGTGTTAGAACACTTAACAAATCAAATAGGAAACTAGGACTATATATAGATACTAAGAACACAAGCAAAATAAGGAGATAAAACTAAGAACAACAAATGAATATGGTTTTCAAGGATAAATTATTTTGCTCATAAGTTCGTGTTCAAATGTTAAGCAACATACATAGAAATATAAGGACATGAGATACTTTATACTACATCCTACAACTAGCATGACATTAAAGGCCAGCTTGAAACACTAATCTAGACAAGAAGATCAATGTAAAGTCCAAAATCAGATTGCCTTTTGACTAGTGACTATGACACGCCAAAGCTCACATCCAAATATATTACATAAAGAATAATGGTACATAAAGTAGAAAGTTACAAACTTTAGACCTCAATGTACAGTTGCAAAAGCATGGACCAATTCACCAACTTATGCGATTTGGTGAGTCTTGAGAGTGATAACGTAAAGTAGGTTAGCTTTATGCAAAAGTACATCCAAGGTGAGTCTTCATTTCATTGGGTTTGGAAGACTTTGTCTTTGAAGCTTCGAAAGACTTCATCTTTGGCTTTAGAAGATTTGGTCTTTGGCTTCATAAGATCTTAAACTTAGAATATTTTTTGTAAAGAGCGTAAAAGTTCCGATGAAACTTCTACTTTGTATATAGTGCATGCATGCAAGAAGCACTTTGGTTGCTTTGGTTGCATGAGCCTTTCTATTAACCATAAACCTCTTAATGGAAGTACTTCCTCTATGTTTTCATCCATTCTTTGTCCAACAAACATGGAGGTTGGGACCAAATTCTTGAGAACTTATCTTACGTAGTCCATGGGAAAGTTCAAGGGGTGAAGTCTAGGTACTTTCAGTTTATTTATACGAACCTGCTTGCTAACTTGGACTCCTTGGAGTACTACATGTTCCCTAGTTATGTTCAAGATATTCTTAACTATGAACTTGGCTCAAAGTTTGGGGAAATAGGTAACTCTTCGTTTGGAACCAATCAAGCCCAACATCTTCAAAACAATGAGTAAGTCAACTATTAGCTTATCAGTTGTAGAAAAAGCCCAAGTCCTAAAATTGTTAAAGCTTATTTCTTAAGGTGACAACTTGGCATCACAAGCCAATGTTGAACCCACACATTCAACATCTACACCATCCACACAGCAACAAAACACCCTTAAGTACTTAAGTAGAACCAAACGAACCCTTGCATAAACTACTCAAGATGTGCATGCCCCCATACACTCACCCATGTAGGAAGAAGTGGACACTAAGACTCCCACTTCTCTTGTGTAGTAGACCACCACCATCATTTCTTTGATTAGTGTTGAGGTTGCTCATCTCAAACTGGTGAACTTATTACCCTAGCCTTAAGCCTTTATCTTCCGTCACAAAACTCTAGTAATCAACCTTAAGGGATAAACTACCATCCCTAGCCTCTAGATCTCAACCAACCAATCCCCATCCTAGAATTCTATGATGATGAGGATATGGGCTTTAGTTAGTACCATGAGTCTCTCTTCTCCATCCATTCTCAAGGAGAGATGAGTGCTCTTGAATCACCCATATGTACCCAATATCATCCAACCCCAACCGATATGGACCTCCTTGAACCTATTAAGGAAGTCCATATGGAAGACATACTCACTTCTACAAGTGATTACACTATTAAGACCTTAGCCATGGCACATCAACCAATTGATGCTTCTCCTGAAGCTGTCATGGTGTAAAGAAAATCCAATAGCCAAGAACTCCAATATAGTGATAAGAAATAAGACTTTTGGTCCAATTCTCTCACCCCCTAATGATTGTTATGATAAGAATAAGGGGTGTCTACTAAAGTTCCAAAACCTATAAAAATATGCACCTATTTAGTTTCAAAGGTTAGTCACCTTAAATTTCAGTTGGTTACCATACAAAGGAAGGTTAATGACTAGAAACTTTATATCACCGATCTCAAGGGCAGGTTACTTGAGAGATCTATTAGAAGAACTTAACCAGATCCACAAGAACCTATGGATGTGGTCAACGTAACATTAGCTCCATTGTGCAAGAGGGTGATACAACTAAAAAGGGGGAGAAACTCCTACCTACAATCACATAACCTGGGAGTTCGGCAAAGAGTATGGACATAGACACTCACCATCCTCACTTGCATTTCTCCATACTCAAAAACCTCCTTAGTCCCATATTAATATGGATCTCTATTATTCAAAGCATGTTTGAGGAGGGTATACCAATGGCGATGTCTACCCTATCCTACCCAACCAAAAGTCCTATAGTGGATGGAGGTATGATGCTAAAAGGAGAGCCCTGGTAATATCTAGATCTCAGGGACAACAAGAAATCTTTAACTTCTACAACCTGAGATACTATAAGAGCCCTTATTTAGTTAACTTGCCACTTACCAATCCAAGTCAAAGAGGGCAATATGTAGGGTTAGCAGATAGAATTCAAGACAGGTTCCTTCAAGAGTTTAGAATGAGAACAAAGCTATTTAGAAAGAGGGTGACAGGCAAGACTGTTGGTCAACAAGATGTTGAGGTGGACCCTAAGCATAACTTTGATGGGGAAACCTTGGCTAAAAGCCTAGTGGTTGAGCCTCTGTGTTGGACCCAGAAATGATCATGCATGCTAATTCAAGATGTGGTTGAAGGTTGTTTTCTTGGAATCCTCCACAAGTCCAAGAAGTAATGCGGGTGAAGACACATAGAAGAAGACAAGTGTTGCCTATTCGGATTAGTATATACAAATGACTAAAGAACAAATACTGGCTAGTATTTGTTCATCCACATTTACTAATGCGGATAGACAGAACAAATACGGCTAAGAATTTGTTCATCCGCATTTATTAATATGGATGTGCAAAAACAAATGTGCTTAAGTACTTGTTCATCCGCATTAGTCGATGCTAATGAACATACTTAATGCGAAAGCTCAACAGAAGAAATGCTGATGAAGATCAAGACATTCATATTAGTTAATGCGGATGGACATTTACAAATGTTGATTACCTTTTATACTTAGGCTAGTATTTTGATGTATACTTGTTAGAGTAGTTTAGTCATTTTGTAGAGACATTATGTCAGCCTATAAATAGATTAGAATACCCTACTTTTGTAAGTTTTCGATTGTCGAATGTTCTAGAGGTGTCAAGTTACTGTATTGTGCTGAATACCCTAGCAACCACTGTAACTTGTTTACCAACATCAATATACAAAGCATATATTAGTATTTTTAGCATTCAAATTTCGTTGATTCCATATTTCTTCTGCTTAATCATTGACTCAATCATCATATTTGATCCTAGTTGAAGTCACATCGGCTAACATTCCATTCTCGGACCCAATCAATTGATATCTGAGCCTTGGCTCTTGAATTCATCTCAAAATCAGCACATATCTTGAACGAAAATCAATTAAACCAATGATTGAGGTATTTATGAGCAAGTCTTCTACTTCTAATAAGCATTCATACAATAAATAACTGAAACTTCATCACCGTTGTTTTCTTTAGACCAATGATCCTATGAACACTTCTTGATTATTTACTCTTCACAAAAATAAAAACAACTATACATAATAAAAATCATTGATATAAAATAAACTAAAATCGACTCAATAGTGAATTGTTCATCATATCAACCCTGCTGCTGCTACTGTTCACGAAAACCATACATGTACATCTTGTGTTAGAACCTGAAAGGATCATACATGCCAATACAATTGGGGAGTTGATGGTTGTTCTGCTGGAAACTCCCTAAGGGGCTATTTGGCAAGTACTGAATGATTAAGTGCTGAACCATTAAGAGGTCTAAACCATTAAGTGTTGAACCATTAAGTGTTGAACCATTAAGAGGTCTGAACCATTAGGAGCTAGTATATCATTTAATTATTCAAAAAAAATATCTGACCAATTCAGATAATATTTCTTAACCATTCAACATTAGACCTCTTAAACATTCCGTATTAGTATAATGTTTAACCATTCAGAGGTAAATGTCTTAAACATTCAGACATTTGCCGGTGAAACAAACAGTCTGAACCATTAAGTGCTTAACCATTCAGACATCTAAACCATTAAAAGGCTAATTAAGAGGCTGCCAAACAGCCCCTAAGTCCAAGAATTAATGCGGATGAAGAATCCGCCAAGAAGAACAAGTATTAACTAACAGCATTTGTAAATGCGGAAGACATAGAAAAAATGCTAACAAGTGTTTGTTCTTCCGCATTAACAAATACGGATAGTCAAGAAGATATGCGGACAAGACTTGTTCATCGGCATTTACTATTGCGGATGACCAGCAACAAATGCACATAAGTATTTGTTCATCTGCATTACCCAATGCGGATGTCCAACTACTTATGCGGATAAACAAGTGAAGAAATGCTGATCAAGAACAACTCATCCGGATTTGTCAATGCGGATGAACAAAAGAAATGCTGATGAAGACTTAGACTAGTTCTGATGTATAAGTCAGGGGTAGTTTAGTAATTTTGTAAAAAGGCATCTTGTTAGCGTACAAATAGAATTGAAAACCTCGTACATGAGGTGACTATTGATAGACAATTAGAATATTTTGTATTACACTTTCTCAAGGTGCATTATTACTGTCTTTGATATAACCCTAGCATTTATTGTAATCAATCACCTTCATCAATATATACAAAGCATTTTTGAGTATATTCTTGCATTTATGATTGTTTTTTTCCGCCATTCAATCTTTGACTTGATCATTATATTCGATCCTAGTGAGAATCTTAATCTCACCACCCAGTTAATTGGTATCAGAGCTTTGGCTCTCGGTTCTTTTTCAGATCTACCCAAGAACCGAATAGAACTTGATTGATCTGGTGATTGAGTTGCTAGTAGAGTGTTCTATCAACTCTACTTAGTAAATAACAGAATATGTGCATCAAACAGTTACTGTTCATATCTCCTCACCCTCAAAAACAAACCAACAGTTCCTACTCTTGAAGCTGTGAACAGTCAGTATAACAAAAAGCATCAATAGAAACTAAGAAACCTAACAGATTTGATTCTGAGAGTGTGTTTCGGACGATTTGGACAAGTTGGACTAAAAGAACTTAAAACTTATCTAATCTATATTAAACAAGTTAAAACATAAGTTGTTAAAATGGATTCTCACATTTTTCAGAACTTGGCCATACTCCTAAACCTCCTATGCCTAAACACAAATTTGAGTTTAAGCAATGGAATATCATATTTTGGAATTACATTACAGGTGTAGATCCTGACTTTTGAATCTCAATAAGCAAAGGGCCACACATCCCTATTACTCTATCTACAGATCAAGCTGCCATCTACAAGACATCAAGAATACTCATTGAAGATCTGAATCTTGATGATGAAGATTACAAGAAAATCAAGATTGATCTCAAAGCTTACTCCATCCTCACTCAAGAACTTAAGATGGAAGTGCTGAAAAGACTGGAGAAGTATGGTACTGTGAAAGCAGTATGAGATGCACTGCTAGTTATATGTGAGGGAAGCAGTGAAGTTGCAGAGATTAACAAGGATAAACTTGTTAATGAATATGAAACATTTCATCACTCCAAAGGGAAGTTCGTATCTAAACAACTGCACAGATTTGTATAGTTCGTAAATGATTTGGAAATAATGGGAGTCACTTACAAAGTCAAAGAGTTAAACAAGAAAATGTTGCACAGTCTTCCAGAGACCTTGAATCAAAATGTGACCATGTTAAAGAAAACTCTTGATCTTGAGAGTACAACTCTGGATATAATGATAGCCATGATAGAAGCACTAGAGCTAGATGAAAGAAGTAGAAACTTGGGAGGACCTAAAGTGATTGAGGCATAAAAGTTTTCATTAGAATCTCACTCTATGGAAAATGCCTTCATTAGTAAGGAGGATGATTTCATCTCTTCTAGAGATCAACTGAAAACCACTGGGTTCATTGCAACTCCACCAATTAATCATACATAAGCATCATCCCAAGCATCAAGATTCACTGTAACTCCTACAAACACTTCCAATGACACAAGATCTGAAGAACAAAATGCAACTTACAATGCCTTTGTTTCCAACTTTAAAGCCTATTTGGGATGAAGACTCACCTCAGCACATCTGATCCAGGAAGACTTAGAAGAAATGGATCCAGATGATGTAGAAGAAATGGATTTGCATTGGCAAATGGCTATTATTGCTATAAGAGAAAAGAAGTTTTCAGAAAAGGTAGAAAGCTTAGCCTTAATGAAAACACAAAGCTTGGATATGACAAATCCAAAGTGAAGTGCTTCAAGTATGGCATGACTGGCCACTTCTCCAGAGAATGCAATGCCCCCAAAAGAAACAACTATCAACTAAATTCTTAGAGCTAGTCATCCTCACAGCCAAACTCAAGCTTTCAATCCACCAATCATCAACAAGAATATCATCATCAACAATAACATCAATCATATCAGAATCAACCTCAACTGACAAACCAAGCTTATGGAAACAGTCAGTCATCTACAAATGCTCTCGTGATTAAGCAAGATGGAGTATGTGACTGGAGTCTGTATGCAAAGGAAGTCAAGCCTCAATTTCAAAATCATGCACTCATGGCTCACATCAACGATGGTCCATTTCCCATGCCTTCTAAGGTAAAATCTAACATGTGTAGTGATAAATGCATTACTAAACTGTGCGGTTAAAGAGAGCATAACCATAAACTTGCAGAAAAAATAAATGAGGAAAAGGTTAAGTCATAGATGCTCAAGAGAGAAATAAAAGGCTTTGAAATAAAAATGAAATCTCTCATCTCTGACATTGAGAAATTACATGGTGAAATGTATAATCTTGCAGCTGAGAATGAGCAACTGACTGAAAAGTTGGCTCAATCTAAAACTGAACATACACTTACTGA
>BJCM01000550.1:0-14389 GCA_018326385.1 Flaveria bidentis | reverse complement strand
GAGGAGAGGAGTGTTGGGGGTAAAAGAGAAGAGGTTGAGAAGACTTGAGAAGTGGTAATACTACATCTTCTCCACGCAAACGTTAGGAAGACGTTTTTCAATAAACTGTTTTACAAAAAGCAAACACTCTACGCACTCAAAACCTCTTTCCGCATCTGTGTGCGCACAGATGAAAAGGTGGGGAAGAGCTTTTGCAAAAACAAACACAGCCTAATTCTTTTGATGTTTAGGGTGAAACTACATGGTTCTTTGATTCAAATAGCATTTTCAACTCCTTCAATCTTCTAGTTTGATAGGATCAATTGATTCAATCTGTAATGATTTATGTAAACAATTCAAGAGAAACACAAACAATTGTAATCAATTCAAGCAATATATACAAATTCACAGTTCATTGATATAACTAAGACAATTACAAGAGTAAGAAAGCAGTTAACAATTCAAAACAACAACTCAACAACTTCTCTCAACAACTGCTTTTCTCTACTCTAGTCTAAGCTATTTATACTAGAAACTAAGGAACTAACAATTTACAAAACTAGTCCCTATACTAGTACAAAATATAAAATATACAATAAAAGACTAAATGTTAATCTTTCAAGGGTTCTAACATAGTTTTTGATGATATTGTGTCAATCTCCAATGTCCAAATGAATATTATTCCTCTAAATCCATTAGCTCAAATTCCTCCCGCTCCTCAAGCACCTTCCAATTCATCATCATCTAACCATGCAACATCAGTTAACCTTCCATCTTCTTCATCATTTGACATTCCACCCACACCTGCTTCAACATCTATTCCTTTAACACCAATTTTACTCTATCTCAAATCTTTCCATCCTCATCTCAAACTGTTCCATCACCCTAACTCATTCAACTTATTCAACCATCTTCTTCTCCATTATTTAAACAATCTTAATCCATTAGCCCACCTCAATCCAATCCATTACCTTTAACCACTGATTTTATAACATTGAACTATCATCCTCATGATAACATATTTGGATTAGATGGTGTTAGGACACAAAGTCAATCTGGTTTGATAAACGTATGCTTATTCTCTTGTTTTATATCCCAGGTTGTTTCTAAGAATGTTCATGCGGCTCTTCAGTATACATGTTGGGTTGAATCCATGCAATTAGAGCTTCAACATTTTCGAAAACTAAATGTGTGGACGCTTGTTGATCTTCCACCAAACTAATGCCCAATAGGCATTAAATGGGTTTTGACGAACAAACCTGATAATCATGGTATTATGGTAAGGAACAAGTCAATACTAGTGGTTCAAGGATTTGCCCCAGAAGAAGGGATTGACTACATAGAAGTCTGTGCTCCCATAGCCTGTCTTGAAGCAATTAGGAATTTTTTGGCTCATGCCGCATACAAGAAATTCAAAATCTATTAGTTGGATGTTAAATGTGCCTTTCTTTATAGAGACATTAATGAAGAGATTTACGTGTGTTAACCACCAGGGTTTAAGGATCCAGACTTTCCTTACAAAGTATACAAGCTTGATAAATCTCTTTATGGTTTACATCAAGCTCCTTGCATTTGGTATGAGACTCTAACAAATATCTTTTGAGCAATGGTTTCTCTCGTGGTACCATCGATAAGACTTTATTCAAGAAGGAGGTGGATAGTGAGATGCTAATTGTGCAAGTCTATATTGAAGACAAGATTTTTGGCTCCACCAATCCAAATCTATGTCGGGAATTCGAGAAGGTCATGCGAAGTCGCTTTGAAATGAGCATGATGGGGGAGACGTGCTTTTTCCTTGGGTTGCAAGTCGAACACTACTCAGAAGGAATGCTTATTCATCACGAGGAGTATGTCAAAGAAATTTTGAAGAAATTCAAGATGGATGATGCTTCTACTGAAGTAACTCCATTCACAGCTCAAATATGCCTCACTCCAAACAAGAACAAGAAATCTATTGATCGTTACCTGTACAGATCCATGATTGATTCCCTAATGTATCTTACAACAAGTCGGTCCAGACATCACCTTTTTGTAGCATATTGTGCTTCATACTAGTTTGACCCTAAGGAATCTCATGAGTAGGCAGCCAAACGGATCTTTTGTTATCTTTAAGGCTCATCTCATTTAGGTCTTTGGAATCCTTATGGTGGAAATTTTGATTTGCATGCTTATTCTAACATTGATTCTAATCGTTATAGGTTAAATAGCAATATGTCACTATTGGTTGTCAATATTTAGGAAATTGTCTAGTATCCTGGCAGAGCAAGAAACAAACTACTATGTCTCTTTCCACGGGGGAGGCAGAGTATATTGCGGCTTCAAGCTGTTGCTCTCAAGTGTTGTGGATACAACATCAAATGATTGACTATGGAATCAACTTTCCCCATACTCTATTATTCTGTGACATGGAAGCAGCCATTGGAATTACAAAGAATCCAATTCATCATTCCCACACCAAGCCATTGAGACAAGGATTCATGCAAAATGTTTACGAGAAGGGTTTTATTGATATTATTTCTATTGACACAAAAAATTCAAAAGGCTGATCTTTTCACTAAAGCATTCGATAAACCTTGTTTTTACGAACTGATCTCCATGTTAGGATTGATATCTTTTTAAAACTCGTTTCTTAATTGTCTCATGTAAATATTGCACATAATCTTTTCTTGTTCTTGTTCTTTGTTTCTTTTTTTAAGCTCCATAGTCCTTCATTATGTTACGTAAAAAAATTCAAACATAAATATATATATATATGAATGAAAATGAATGACCGACATTTTTTGTAAAAAATTCTTTTATCTTGCTGATTTGTAAAAATTTCGGGGGAAAATAACTCAAATTTATCTGTCTTTCTCGCAGAATAAAGTTTTTTTTGCCTGAAAGATTTGAAGGAGGTCAACGATCTTGTTTTGGGATATGCATGATAGGCTCAACTAAAATGCCAAGTAGATAGTGATCCCATGACTAAACTAATAGGATAAGAAGCTTATTGACTTGGATTATCCCCTTGACATATTTGGCCTTCACAAAGTTTCAAGTGCTTGTCCAAAATATATTGAGAACGTGATATCTCTTCTTTGATGTCATTTTGAAAAATCCTTCTTCCCCTCCATATAAAACTAAAAGTGCTACTTAATAGCTCCTTTTGTATCAAAGAATGTCCTTACTGTATATTATTACATGCTTATCTTCTCTGCTATTTTTGAACATTTTACCTCGAGTGATTATCTCTTTTTTATACATAAGTATAGAGCTGGAGCTCTCATCAGCATGTTATGATGATCTTCTTTGTTATATGTGAATATAGACCTGAAGCTCTCATCTATCAAGATCAAAGATCATTTCCACTGTTATACATGAGTATAGTCATAGAGCTCTCATCATTTGAGAATTATAAGCCCCGTGTTTCTTTTGATAAGATCCTTGTTGTGCTCATCATGAGATAATAGAGAAGAGTTTCTCATTTTGTTCAATATATGATGAGGACAGGATCAGTTTCTTTGCCAATGTATGTGGGGATCGAGTCATTTAAGTTTTCTTTTAACAAACAAAAAACATGATAACAAAAACTGCAATTCACTTGTTGAAAAGAATAATACATGGATTTAAAAGGATAAGTATATCATCAAATCCAGCCAAACTCTGACTTTTCAGAAAAACTCTTTAGTTTATCATGTCACAATATCCTTTTAATCTTCCTTCAAAATTTTTTCTAATAATGTGAATTTTTGTTAGGGCTTGTGGGGCATTTCTAGTTCTTTTATTTCTTTTTCTTTTATTTAGTTTTTTCTTTTTCTTTTTTTTTCTTTGTCTTAAATTCGTTTCAAATTATTAAATATTAAAAAGAAATTGAATTTTTCTTTAAGTTTTTGTGTAAGGCCCAGTTCCCGGGACGCTTACAACTGGTCAATCATTGCGCATAAAACATATATTTTCATTTATACTTCACAAAATATCATAGAGGAATAGTAAAATGGACATTTCATTTAGTTATAAAAACTTTTGCAAAACAATACATTGTTATCGAGTCACAAAATACATGTTGCATTACATCACAAAAGCATTATAAAAATGGATGTCATCCAAATAAACCTCAATCGCATGATATTCGGGCGTATGGGCTTCATTTGTTCTACTTTCATCCGCTCTTCCCTCAGTCGCATGACTTTCATCCGCATGACCATCATGCGTATGACTCTCAGTCGCATGGCCTTCAGTTGCATGAACCCCATGCGTATGAACCTCAGCCACATGACACCCATGCGCATGGACTTCAGTCGCATGCCTTTCGGCTGTATGGCCTCCAGTCGCATGCCATTCGGTCGGATGGCTTCCAGCTGGGTGCAGAACACAGTTCCCTTGGAACTTACACTGCAAGTTTCAACTTCCAGCCCCTTTCTAACGTGCTCTAGGCTAAAACCGACCATCCTAGCCCTAGAAACACAACCACAACATCATTCAAGCACGCCTAAGCCCGAAATTAAACCCCACCCGCATCACACACAGGTTTTCACCCAACACAACCAAAAATGATTTGTCAAGTGTTTCAGCCCCAAAATCAGTAGAAAATGTGTAAAAGAGGGGTCCTAGAACTCACACAAACAGCCCCATCGAGTAAAGCTTCGATCCAACCTGCTACAACTCAACTTTCGCGCTCGAAACCAAGAAAACCGAAGCTTGAACTCTATTTTCTCCCCCTTTCTCTCTTTGGCAGATTTTTACAAGTGTGGGGGAGGAGAGTGGGCTGCCCTCCCCTCTTTATCCCTCACTCTTCCAAACCTTCTCCCGTTTTGGCAAGTTAGGTCCCCCGGCTTTGGACTTTATTTCTTTTTCTTCTTTCTTCGCCTTCAAAGAAAATAACCGGGTGTTACATTTTGTGTCTAGCGAAACAATAGATTTGTTGGTAGTTTCATTGTGCGAAACTATTGACTCGCTCGTACATTCGCTCGTTTCACAACCATTTTGTTTCAAAGATTTACTGGGTGAAACTATAGTTTCGCTGGCAGTGAAACTATGTGCTATATATGGTGTTATGTGAAATTGTTTGCTCATTATCGCACTATCGTATGTTTGATTGACCTGGAGCCCTAAAAGACGATCTCCCATACGATTTAGCCTCTTAGTGTGTTTTTAAAGTGATTGATGATCATTTAAGTGTTAGGTGTGTGTTTCGAACCTTCGTACATAGTTTAATCTAGGTTTAATCCACATTAAATGGACATATTTGATTTTGACTCTTCGGTACCTTCGTAGTTCATTTTGCTAAAGTACAGTTGCTTTCAGTAAAACTGAATGAAAGTTCTCTTATTTTTAGCGAAATTGTAAGGTTATGCTTTCCGAGAGAACCTAACAGTTTCGCTTGTCAGAATGAACCTACAGTTGCTTTCAGTAAAACTGTAGTTTCGGCCCGCAGAAACTACTTCTTCGGCTTAGCGAAACTACAAGTGAACCTCTATTAAAGTTTCACTTTCGCTTGCCGAAGCTACTATTTCGGCTAGCGAAACTTTACTTTCGGCCAGCAAAATTAATTTGGTTTTTCATTATTTTAATTATTTTTAATTGTGATTCATTATTATTTATTTTATTACATCTTTCTAACGTATTTCATCTACTTCTTCTTAGATAAATGGCTAATTTAAAATTTGACGAGCGAAACAACATCACAACTATTCTTGAAGATCAGAATCCAAAGGCTACTAGATTTCGTGACTATATACGTTGACTCATGGACTCTCCTATCGCATATGCGATGTGTCACTCTCCGACCATATATTATCTCCACATCCGAGACTTCTTGAGATCTGCTAAGTATAACTCGAGAGGTAATCCTCATAGGAGAGTATCTAGAGTTCTGGAGAATGATATCTCCGTTACTATGGAATTTATTGCACGGGTTTTATGGCTTCAAGAAGACTGTGGAGATGAGTGGTGTTATCCGATCAGGAGGTGTTGGAGGCATTTAGAAACATAGTGTATGAGGGTCCTCCTTTCAGGACAAGGAAAGAAATCAAGAATTCTTTCCTGTCCAAGGAGTGGAAATACATAGCCCACATCTTTATCATGTGTTTGGATCACCAAAAGGGAGGATAAAATGGATTAAACTTAGACTAGGCCAAGGTTATGATTACCTGTTGTAGAGGGCAAAAGGCCAACATAGATAAGCTAATATTTTAATATATGGCTGAGAATATGATGGCTCTGAAGAAAGATAAATGGCTGCTATATCCAGGTTTATCTGGATGTTGATAGATGATGCAATTCCCAATGTGCCTCATCACGGTGGGAAGATCACACATTTGTGGGAGATCATGTATCTAGCCGAAATGGAACTACATCAGAAGGATGATACAAGCTGAGAATAAGCATGTTGAGGAAATGAGGGAAAAGGAAGTTGAGTCAGTAAAGAAGAGGAAAAGATATGCGAAGGAGAAAGACTATGATTTTGAGGAGGATATAGATGAGGTGGACCAGGCATTGAGAGCTGAGAGGGAGAAACAGTCATAGAAGAATGCTAATCAAGGTGAGTCTAAAAGGAAGACAGAAAGGAGACCCAAGAACAAACACCAAGCTTTTACTGAGCCCTAAAAGAAAGATGAAGGGGCAAACTTGGATGAGGACATAATCAGGAATCTTAACTCATCTCTTGCTAATGAGTTAAGCATGATAAAGACTAAGATGACCAAATTGGAGTTAAGGTAAAGGAAGAAAGATAAGATGTTGGTAGGCATGTCAAAGATATTGGTTTATCAACAGAATTTGATAAAGAGGCTATTGACCGAGGTGAACGAGCTAAAAGCTGCCGCCGGCCTGCATAATCAGCTAACTCAATCTGAGTTAGATGATCTTACTAAAACATCAAGGTACTCATTGCTAAATGTGGGTACCTCATCCAAGGTAGCAGAAGGCACTTGTGGTGCAGTAAATAAAACTATAGGAGGTTTTGGTGCGAGGGATGCTAGTGAGAAACAGACGGAGACTAGAAGGAAAGAGTTTGAGGTGAACATGGTGGAGGTGATTGAAGGAGGGTTTATTGATTTGGGCCTAAATTTTGATACTGATTTTCTTGGTGAGGAGGTCGTGAGAGATTCAACTATAGAGGGTGTAGAAAAGACAGTTGAGATGAACCTGATTGATTTAAAGGAGGATGATGAGCAGCTAGTGGAGTATGATTCAGAGCCCAAGTACTATGATGTTGATGAAAGACCCTTGACATATGTGGCCAAGAAGGGCTCTACTGAAAGCAATGTGTTTGAGTCAGAGAAGGAGGATTGGTTTGTTAAGGAGAAAGAGAAAGAAGAGCTAACCCCATTATTCCAAAACATTCAAGGGTCGAGAAGGAAAGAGATTGAGAATAAAATAATAAGATGGAAATATAACTCAGGGCTGAAAATGTATATGATAAAGTGGAGAGGAGGAAGGATCTCGTATCTGCATAAAAGGAAAGGGTTCAAGACCTTGCCTAAATGGGATCTCAGGAGGCTGGCAGAGATTCCTTATTAGATTCTGATCTGAGTAAGTGAGCCCAAATGTTGTAAGAAGAGATAAAACAAGGGGTAAATGATAATTTTGAGACTTTTGGTACATGAAGGATTAAAGGAGGGGGTCCAAAAAGGAAAAAGATCGGGAAACTGGAAAAGGCCAGATTGTGCTAAGGTTTAAGCCCTCGAAGATGGTCGGTAGGGTGTGGTTACTTGATCCCTTCCCCCAAAGGCTTTAGAGGTTTGAAAAGTCATTATATGACAACAACACGGGGGAGGCGGTGCTTAGGATAAAGTATGGAGCTGAAGCTAGAATTTTTGAGCCAATGGAAGTATTTTCTTTCTATGATGAGGACATACTGGTTTTATATAAGAACCATTAAGGGTAGGGCAGGAGTAGAAACGAGAAAAGAGGTAAGCTTATTCATGGAGGTTGCCAACAACGCCCATGGGGATAGAGCCGAGGTAATAGAGTTGGCGGAGAAAATTTGTAAGGCTGAAAAGTGAGAATTGATGTGCAATTTGAACGAGCTAGTGCACATAGTGAAGATATGAGTACAGCAAGAGCTGAAGCTGAAAGCAGATCCAAGGCTGAAGAAGATGGTGGAGCTAGTCCTGATGAAGATTGATACAGTCGGTGAGATCAATCCTAGGGGGAGTATTGAAGATGAAGAATAGGTTGGACTCACCTTAGATTAGTGTTTATAGTTTTGTTTATGTTTAAATTTAATAGGACAAATGTTAGTTTACTTTTGTATGTTTGTAGTTTGAGTTTTGCTCCCCAGCAAAACTGTGAGCAAAACTATAGTTTCGCTCATAGTAAGTAGCCTTGTTTCACCCAGCGAAACTATGTTTCACAGCCGGGAGAAACTAAGCTTGGGCATGATAGTTTCCCTGACAACAAAACTTTCAATGAAATGATCAACTCCATATACAGAATTTTTTCTTTCATTGTATGGTGATCTTGCAAAACCCTATTCACATTATCATTATTGAAAGCCTGTTTTGAAATCTGGAATCATATTGAAATATCATTGAGCGCTTGTTTATTGTTAGTGATGGCCTTAATTTGTTTATTTTTGAACACTTTTGATTTATTCTTCATCATCATATGTTTGTTTAGAGAGATTTTTTATTGATAATGAATCATTCATTCAATCATTAGTGGTATAGTTCGACCTGTTTGGACCAACGGTCTCAAATCTTAAGCTCAAGGTTAAGACTTTAGAGGATAGGTCTACCACTCAACAACTTAAGATTGAAAGTTTCAAGACTCAACTAGGTGAGAAACATATTGAGAGATCTATTAGGCACGTACCAATTCAAATCTCTTTGACTTCTTTCTCTATCTCATCAAGCTCTCAAGATGATGCTATCAAAAAGGGGGAGAATGTTAAGAGACAACCACATGTGGAGCCACAAGCTTAGCTCTTTCTACACTGTCTTCTAGATATCCTACTTAGACAATCATAGATGCAAATCTTATACTAGCATCTGAGGTAAATAGTGAGGACTCTCTCAACTTACCTCTCACTCAAAAACCATCATCACCACATGCTCTAGTCACCACCCACCAACCTGAAACCTCTACATAAGAACCTCCAAAGTCTCAAACTTCTGAAGACATTAAAGGAAAGAGGAAGATGAATGAACAAGAACTGCTAGATAAGGAATGGTTGGGGAAACTAAAAAGTAATGGTAGACTCCCCTCTGGGAAGATACTAGATTCAAGTAGCAAAGCAACTATAGCCAACCAGGAGGCCATCAACATTCAAAGGAGGGTGGATATCATTGACAGACTTATCAATATAGGAGCTGCTAGTGAAAAAGTGCTCCTCTTACCACTTAAGGAGTTGATTAAGTTAGAAAAGGTAATTATGCTGCAAACTGAATAAGAAGAAGCAGCGAGATTGGCCTTAGATAAAGAAAGGTTAAGAAAAAAAGAAGAAGCTGACCAACATCTTAGGAGTGAAAGGATAGCTTTCTTAAGGTCATGAGGATTCTCTTCAGGATTTAACTCCTCATAACAATGATACGATCTTGTGGCTTTTCAAGAAAGAACAATATCAAATGAAGAAAGAGAGAAAGAAGGTTGTGAGGGAAAAGCTTAGAGAAAGAAAGAAGAAAGAGAAAGAAGTTGAACTTGCGATATCAAGAAGATAGGTGATAAAGCCTAGATTAAAGATTATCCCACGGCCCATGGCTTCTTCGGCAGGCAAGTTGGCTCCATTTCTGAAAGGACCTTGCAAAGACATGCCAATGACATCAAGGAAACCAACACCTATCCCACAACCTAAACTTGAACATACTCCTTTACCTTTCCCTATCAAAATTGAGCCAACCTCTAAGCTATACACCCCTGAACCCACTCTATCATCCTTACCCTCTCCCGCACCTATTCCATCAAAACAACCACCTCCACTACTTATCCTTAAACCCAAAACACTCTCCAAAAACCAAACTTCACCAACCCAACAAGCACCTAAGTCATCCTCTCAACCATCAAAACCTCTTTCCTTAGAAGAATTTAAGGAGATCAAGGGGAAGCTCGTCAACTTCATCATTCTAAGAGTTATCTCTTGTGATGAGAGTTCTATCAAACTAACCTTCATTGATGGCTCCTCATGATCTCTCACAAGAGAACAATTTCTTGATCTACCTGGAGGAATACTGGACCAGGCCTTGAAACTCTTTGGCAACCAACTCTAACTCCCTTGGGGAAGAAGAGAATATACTAAGAATAATACTAGTGACTCTACTAGATACTTGGAAGTGAGACAAACTACCATCTCAACCTCTCTTTACTAGAACGAAACTAACTAATGGAGGTTTGAAGACTCTTCCAACAACTTTGTTGTGGAAAAAGAGAATGGTGAGGTAAAGAGGCTCAATGCCTCCACGTTGTTACACTCATGCAGATTTGACATTGTTGAGTTAGTAGAGAAACCATTCTCCAATCCCTCCAACACTGAGGTAGTTGCCCACATAAGAAATCATCATAGCAGTCTTCATCTGGCTAAGCTAACTGCAAAAGCCATGATTGAAGAAGAGAGTGGAAGATAAGAGAGAAAGATGAAAAGTAAGATTCAACAACTAGAGGCAAAGCCTTTCTTTAAATGGTTGAATACCCTAAATTAGAATCCATAGTTAGATGGGAATATGAATTTAACTCCGGTCAACTAACTCTCTTTAGAGGGCCACAACAAAGGGTACATATCTCCTCTCCTTGGTTCTGAAAGTTTTGAGAAGCAGAAACAAGTGAGGTATTGGTAGCATTAGCCTAGGGGGACTTTGTTGGATCAAGTAAGGCTAGTGCAACCAAAACAAATGCTTAGAACATTTTTGGTGCAACTAATGAAGAAATTCCAAAGGCAAAAGAAGAAATTCTGAAGGTCAAGTCTTAAAGACCTTCTAAGAGAAACTCCATCTTCTAAAGTTCAACACTTAGAAGAATTCAAGACATTGACTTCCAACGCATGAAGGCCTGAAGAATAACCCAAGCCTTGGAAGAATAACCCAAGCCAGTTAACCTTCAGAAGAACCTACTATGAACCACTAAATAGAAGTATGGTCCTTCTGAAAGATCCGCTCTAACCTCTAAGATACTACATGGCGCTTTCCCACACCCATGTAGTTGACCATACTTTATTCCACTATTCATTCTTTATCAGTTAGTATAGTTAACAACTTTATTTGGTGACAAAAAGGTAAGCCATGGACATGTTATTACTCCCAAATATTAGATATTATTTAATCTAAGATACCTTACGTTTTGGCAATGTAGTACTTGCTTTAGTCATAGGTTCCATGGCGATATCAAAGTATAACCGGTTGTAGATAGTATTGTATGTAGTTTCTCATTGTAACTATGTAAACATGCTAGTAAGAGTCTTGTAATACTTTGAGTTGAGATGTAATATATAGAAGTATCTTGAAAATTATCTTCTTGTGTTCTATCTTACTTAGTGTATTATTATCAACTCATAAAGGGACTGCATCATCAAACCGAATGTGATTCTATGAGTTTGAGAGAGAATATCTATGTTGAGTGACTAAAACTGATCCTGTAGAAGACTATGCAAGCCATATCGCTCCCTATGTCACATGTATTTGAAATGCATTTCAAATAGGAAATAAGGGCTAGATAGGTTTTCAAGGCATATTTCCTCTGGAGTCATTGGAATATTAGAAGGAATGACCTACTATTACTTGAAATACATCTTGGCTATTTATTTGACCAAATAAGAGTACAAAAAGCTAATAAGATGTTCATGTTTCCTTGGTTCTTTCAAATAATTATTAATGTTGAGCTCCCTGGGATAGAAAGAGTACGAGATGTGATTGTTCAAGCTCACTTAGGAAGATCCGTTTTGTACAAAATCAGTGCCAAGTATGAAGATGAAGGTATGCCCATGTTTGCACATGTGGCTGATCCTAATGCCAAAATTCCACAAGAGTTGGTGTATGAAGATCTATAAAACTGTTCTCCTGTTGCTACTGAGCAAGCTTCTGACTCTCCTCCTCAATCACCCTTACACCACCATTAACAATCTACAAGTTCAATCACTTCCCAGTGAAAACACACTCACCATCTCTCCTATTCACCCATAATCACCAAATTATTAACAACCTCCATCACCACAAATTCAATCACCTGTAAGTGATCATACTATGTCTATTTATCCTACCCATTCCCAAGTCTCAATCCACTCTAGTGAGACAAAATTAGTATCCCAAGCAAGTACTATCCCATTATCAATTACCTAATCTCAAACCCCTACTAACTCCGATGACACTAAACCATCTTCACCCACCACTGATCTTCAGCGCTAATAACAACATCATCAAGAACCGATACTTTCAGTAGTTGAATCAAGTTCCATAAGTGTAGCTCCTATTAAAGAGATGAATATTAAGGAAGTAGATCATGATAAGCAGGTTATAAAGGATGAAGTAATATGTTTGGAAGAGGTTAATCAACCGGTTCAAGTAGTTAATGAAGAAGGTGAAGGTGAAGCAAACCATGTTGATGTCATTGCCTATCATGAAGATGATCTAAGTAATGAGGATATATATATGAGGAAGAGTTATCTGGTCTTTGAGTAGAACAAATTGACAATCAAGAAAACAATGAAGTGATAGATGCTCTCCATGAGTTAGTCAGTGAACTTAAAGAATATGTGAATCTTGAGAAAAATGAAAAGGAGAAGTTGCAAGTGGATTCTCTTGAATCAAGTACTCCAACAACAATAACAAGAGAATCTGCTGAAGCATCAAAGCCAATCATACAATACAACAGGAAAAGAAAGTACTTGGGATCATTCAAGAAAAAAGTGATTGAAATTGTAGATTCTCCAAAAAGATCAAAACCTATGTCTCCTCAACACACTCCTTCAGTGTATTTATCTACTATGAAGTCTATTTCTCATGAAGATATTAAGAGCTATAAGGAATGGAATGAGCTGACCAAGATGGAAATTTCCTAAGGAATAAAAAGAAAAAGATGAACAACTAATGACTACTAAAGATATCTTGAAAAAGAGCCCAGAATCTGCCATGTTCATGACTATGAACAACCATGGTTTTCCATATGAAATGTAGAAAGAATGAGTATGAATGAGATGAAGGAAATACTTAAAGAATTTGAGTTTGCAAGATCATGATCCCCAACTACAATTATAAACCTTTCATAGTATTTTAGTCTATCTAGAAAACAAAGAAAAAGCTTGGTCATTGTGATATAGATAAACTCAACAAATACAATATGAGTTGTTGGTTACAAGTTCATGACTATGCATAATCTGAATGGGAGATGAATAGGTGAGTTTAGAAGAATGATGGAACATGTTATGAAGGTTGAACTAAAAACTGAAATGAAATTCAGGACTGAAGCTCCGAATCATGCTTATGAACATCAAGTCAAAATTCCTGTTGAACATGTGACTGTTGAGATCAAAGATTAGCATAAAGGAAAAGTAAAGCTCATCAGAGAACCAAGAGAAGTGATTCCTGGGAAGGTATGGCCAATGGGTACAATGGTGAGAAATTACTGAGAAAAAGTCAACTCTAATTGAACTATTTGATCTTCTCACAACTCCTGATTCTATTAAACAAAACAAGATTATGACCTGGAATTATGATCTAGACTAGGACTATGCAGTCACTAAAAGATTATTTGGAAGGATTCAATACTTCCATTCAGTAAAAACAATATTGTGTTTCCCTAAATCTGACATTAAAGATCTTCAAGGCTTGATCATTATCAACTATCCTATTAACCCAAGAGGAAGAGATTTCTCAGTGGCAATGGGCAAGTTAAAGAACAAATTCGAAGAAGATGTGTTAAAGGAAGCTAGAAGAAATGATGTTAAGCATAACAATAGGAAACAAGGTCAAAGAATATAGAAAACAACTCTTTCTCATTGGTTGATGATGAATTCTTAAGGAGGGTTGGATACTTAAACAGAAAGACAACATCTATAAGGAACATTAAAGGAAATCAATATACATTTCCTATAACAGAACGGGGATATTTTGAGAAAACAAAGGAGATGGTACTATTAACAAATAAAGACAGAAAGAAAGCTAAAAGTATAAGAATTTTTTATCTTGTGCAACTCAAGCTTCTCCACCCAAACAGTTAGTTCTCTAGAAAGATTGACATGTTGTCTTTATGTGTCTTTTTACTATTTGTAATAGTATAGGGACTAGTTTTGTAATTTGTTAGTACCTTGTGTTACATTATAAATAGCTTAGTCTTGTTGCAGGTAAGTGAGAGAAGTGAGATTCATAACTGCTTACTTACTTTGTAATTGTCTTTGCTTGATATTAATGAAACTATGAATTTTGTTGATATCTTGCTTGATTTGATTACTTTGTTTGTATTTCTTTGAATTGTGTTCATACATCATCACAGATTGGTACATTTGATC